>OVBE01004360.1:2246-24201 GCA_900406425.1 Iberis pinnata | reverse complement strand
AAAGTATAATGATGATTATATAACATTTATTCAATATTTTATTTTATGGTTTAATATGTTAACATTTGAATTATGTTTTTGTAATTTTTATTTATTGTCTAAAATTATATAAGATAATATATATATATATATATATATATATATATCTATTTTTGTCGCGAGTATTATGTTAATGTAGTTATTTACCTAAATTTTGTGCATATCTTTGTTTTTCAAATAAATAATTGGGTTATATTGAATATTTTTCTTTTCAAATTCTAGAGATATATGTTATATAAAGCATCATAATTGTTATTATGAGAATTAATGTTTAGTAATTAAGATTTAAACTATCTAAAATCAAGAGATTATGTGAGGATATGTGTCATAATTTTAGATCATATAAAAATAAGGTGATAATTTTTAAGAAGAGAGAACATTTAACTTTGCATATATAATATAGATTAGGGTTTTCTTTATGCCACCGTATGGTGGTTTATGTTGGTTCCAAAGTTGATCTTAAGTGAAGAAAATGAAAACAAAGAGAAAAACACAATTTAGATGAGTGTTCCTAGTCAAGTGATTTTACATCTCATGACACAAGTTTAAGTCCCCTTATGTAGGTCTTCAATATATCTATGTGTAATATTAGTATGTTAAAAAATTGTGTAATTAGTTAAGTTGTCCAACTTGAGTTTAGGTGTATCGGACTTTATTTATAAACTCATCCAAAAAAATTGTTATTTTCAATGCACGTTATATTTGTATCTAGCTATTATGGCTAGTTAATGTATGTAATTTTAACTAAACAAACATATGTGATTGAGACGTACTTATNATTTGTATCTAGCTATTATGGCTAGTTAATGTATGTAATTTTAACTAAACAAACATATATGTGATTGAGACGTACTTATTACTTCCTCCGTATCAATATAATTGATGTTTTAGAGAAATTTGTTTGTTTCAAATTATTTGATGTTTTCGCGTTTCTATGCAAAACTTTAAAGCTATTTGTTATTAATATTTTGCAGAACCATTTTTAATTGGCTAGATTAGCTATAATTAATGTGATTTTTATACAAATTAGATAAATTAAATGATGTTTTTGTGTTTTATTAAACAGTGTGCAAAAACCTTAAACATCAATTATTTTGATACAGAGGGAGTATTAGATTATAAATTTGAGGAAGATACTATTATATAAAATATTGATATTCTTGTATACTAAACGATTTAATATGTCAATAATTTTTGTTTAATATAGTAATTTTATATGCACCACAAAGATTTATCAAAGCAGACAAAACAAATTTAAAAAAAAAACAAAGGAAACCTTTCTTGTTTGACAGAATTCTCAAACAAAAGGATAATTTAGCATCTTCTGCACACAAAATTAAAGAATATAGTAAAAGGTGTGTAATCCCAATGCATAATCGATTTAATCCATTTGAGTGTAATTAAGACAAGTCTGCCAATCACAAGCCAATATTCTAGGTCTAATCTTCAATATATATTCTCCTCGAACAAAGTTTTATCAATGAAATACTTTTTAAATACAAATTCTGTTCTTGAAGCAAAGTCTATGTTTTTCCTTATTCTTTGTTAAAGTCTTCATGGTATCAAAGTCATAGCTCAAAATCCAGACTCATTCTATGTTGCTTCTCTTAGCATAACTCAGTGTGTTATTGTAGAACTTACTGAAAAGAACTATCTTACCGCTCAACCAGGACCTCCACACGATGATACCCCATCTCAAGAGAACATTCCAGAAGGCTACGCTTTACTCTAACCCCACGCTCAGTCAAGACGCGAAAACGCCGCGCTGATACCGCGGAGACCCCGCCCAACGGCATCCCCAAAGGAGAACAATCCTACCAAAGAGATGACCAACCCGATGGCAAAACTGAGCAGCCGAGTCGCACCACGAGCTCCGAGGCTTCGGAGGAAAAAAGAGACAGAACTGACCTATCTGAGGAGTCCGAGGGAGAATCAGACGGATACGAGGATGACACCCGTACCCCCACCTTCTCGTGCCGGTAGGCGACCTCAGCGATCGATTAGGGAGATCCAGGAGATGAAAGACTCCCTAAAGGAGGCTGTCCAAATCAACTCCAAAGTTCACCAAGCCATAAGCTCGGCGCCAGAGCTGGATCATTTGATGGAAGAAACACTCTGAAGCCCGTATGCCTCACACATAAAGAACGCTAAAGTGCGGAACCCTGGAAAAGTCAAAATACCTTTTTACGAAGGAAAGACGGATCCCAGCGTGTACATGACCGCCTTCAGAATTGCAGTTAGACGAGCGCAATTCGATGAACAAGAAAAAGGACGCAAGGTATTGCCACCTGTTCAGTGAGCACCTCCAGGAACCAGCACTCACATGGTTCTCCCGGCTTCCTGAAGGTTCAATACATAGTTTCAACCAAATGAGCTTGATGTTCTTAAAACACTTCTCAGTATACATCAAGAGGGAAATCTCAGACGCATACATGTGGAGCATGACCCAGGGTCCAAAAGAGCTCCTCCGACAATTCATCGATCGATTCAAAGAAGTGATATCCGGAGTAGTAGTCAGTGACAATGCCGTGATTACCGCCCTCAAAAATGCGGTCTGGGGAGAATCTGAATTCAAAAAAGACCTAATATTGAACCCGCCAGCAACGATCGACGATGCACTCCATAGAGGAAAGGTTTTCGCACGGATAGAAGAGGATTTAATCGAAATGCGAAAACAAACCAGAGAAAAAGGTCAAGTGACTCCGGTCGCTGCCCTAAGGCGAAAGCACCCCAGCAGGCAATCAAACACTGTTCACAGGGAAACCCAAGAACGGACCTTGGAATCAATGGAAACGACTTGAAGAACAAGGAAACATCAAAAAGCATTGCGAGTACCATAATCAGGATGTGCATTCCACTGAAGAGTGCAGAAGCTTCAAGTCGTTCCTTTTCAGCAAGTACCAGTCCGGAGAATTGGTCGAGCCCAGCAAGGAAAAAGCGGTTAATCCCAAGCAAGGAGTGGAAGACCAGACCGAAGAGGCCAACCCCCCCCCCAAAAAAAAAAAAAAAAAAAACTAGACCGAGAGGAACTACCTCAAATGGCGCCAACCCCACCATTAAAAAAACGAGTCAATATGGTCATGGGAAATCACCAGTTTGGCCTAAACTCAGTAACGGCGATCAAAGCATACGGGCGCAGGGTGGCATCATGTGAGAAATAGAAAATCAATCCCCTGGAACCTATAGCTTTCGACGAGATGGGCACAACAGGACTTGACATCCCTCATGCTGACCCACTAGTCATCGAACTAATCTTAGAAGAGTACGAGATCGCAAGAGTACTCATAGATACGGGGAGCTCGGTAGATTTGATCTTCAAAGAGAATTTGGCGAAAATGGACATAAACCTCTCGCGAATTGAGGGACCACCTGCGCCATTAACTGGCTTCACCAGCAAGACATCCATGACGATCGAAACTATCAAACTACTAATGCACACAGCTGGGGTATCGAGGATGATCTAATTCACAGTGATTGAAAAACTAGCAATATATAACGAAATCCTGGGAATGCCATGGATAAACGCAATGAAGGTTGTCCCCTCTACGTACCACCAATGCGTAAAATTTCCCACTAAGGAAGGGATCAAAAAGATCAAAGGAAGCCAAAGATCAATCTGAGCTTGCTACCTAGCCAAACTCAAAATCCGAGAAAAGGCCTTATAGCAATTACAAATTGGGGAGCCCGTCCTGCCTGCGAAGCCGACATACGAGGAACCCAAACTCGACGAGGTGACGCAATACTATATATACCCGAGACACCTAGAGCGCTGCGTCGGCATAGGATCAAAAATTCAAAAAGACTTGAAAGAGGAGCTAATCCTTTTTCTCAATGAAAATAAACACACCTTCGCATGGAACATGATGGACATTCCAAGAATAAGCTTGGATATTATGTTTCACGAGCTAAATGCGGACCCAATTTACAAGCCGGTTAAAGAGAAAAAGCGCAAACTGGTGGCTGAGCAGACTCAGGCAGTCAGAGACGAGGTGAAAAAGTTGTTAGGGGCAGGTTCAATCACCAAGGTGAAATATCCGGAATGCCTGGCCAACCCCGTAGTGGTAAAGAAAAATGATGGAAAATGGAGAGTATGCATAGACTTCACCGACCTGAACAAAGCGTGTCCCAAGGACATTTTCCCATTACCAAACATAGATCAGCTCATTGAAGCCATAGCTGGTCACAAGCTGCTCTCGTTTATGGATGCCTTCTCGGGCTACAACCAGATACTCATGCACCTAGACGATAGGGAAAAGACCGCTTTTACTACAGACAAAGGAAATTATTGTTACAAAGTAATGCATTTCGGCTAGAAGAACGCATGCGCAGCCTACCAATGCTTGGTAAACAAAATGTTCTCGGAACAGCTGGGAAAGACGATAAAACTCTATATAGATGATATGCTTCTCAAATCCTCAGTCGAGGACAATCACGTGGGCGACATACGCACATGTGTCCAAATACTAAACACCTACGGAATGAAGCTGAACCCAGCTAAGTGCATGTTTGTAGTAACCTTGTGAATTCCTCGGCTACTTGGTGACCAAAAGGGGGATCGAAGCCAATCCGAAGTAAATCAACGCATTGTTAAGGATGCTGTCACCCAAAAACACAAGATAAGTACAGAGACTGACCGGGCGCATAGCCGCCCTGACTAGGTTTATATCTAAATCCACAGAAAAATGCCTTCCATTCTATAACCTCCTGAAGGGGGACAAGAAGTTCATCTGGAATGAGGTATCTGAATCAACATTCAAAGAATTAAAAACCTACCTGATGACACCACCAATCCTTTTGAAACTGCATGAGGGGANCGCCCTGACTAGGTTTATATCTAAATCCACAGAAAAATGCCTTCCATTCTATAACCTCCTGAAGGGGGACAAGAAGTTCATCTGGAATGAGGTATCCGAATCAACATTCAAAGAATTAAAAACCTACCTGATGACACCACCAATCCTTTTGAAACTGCATGAGGGGAAAAACTATACCTTTACATCTCGATGTCATGTCACGCAATCAGCTCAGTTATTGTACATGAGGAGCTAGGCCACCAGATGCCAGTTTTCTACCTCAGAAAAATCCTAGACGATGCCGAGACCAGATACCCAACAATAGAGAAATTGGCCTTAGCTGTGGTGCACTCAGCAAAAAAAATTCCGATCATATTTCCAATCGCACTCGATCGTTGTGTATTCTAATCAACCACTACGTACAATCCTACACAGTCCGAACCAGTCGGGAATATTTTCCATATGGGTTATCGAGCTTAGTGAGCACGATATAGAATTCAAAAGCAGAACCTGCGAATAATCTCAAGTCTTGGCGGACTTCCTGATAGAGCTACCACCATAGATGGATACGGCAGTACGGCCAGATGAAGCAAAATCGTCACTATACATATATGGGGCAAGCTCAAAACACGATTCCGGAGTAGGAGTACGGTTGGTCTCCCCAACCGGGGAGATGGTCGAGCAATCGTTTCGATTGGACTTCACGGTGTCAAACAACGAATCTGAATATGAGGCGATAATTGTCGGGCTGCGACTGGCAACAGCAATCGGAGCTAATCGAGTAACAGCCTACTGCGATTCCCAACTAGTTGCAAACCAATTCAATGGGGAATACAAGACAAGAGACAACAGAATGGAAGCATACCTAGGCGTGGTGAAAACCCTTTGCAATGAATTTGAAGACTTTCAACCTGATCAAAATCCCTAGAGGCGAAAACATACCTGGTGACGTCCTAGCCGCATTGGCCTCAAATACGGACCCGCAGACGACCAGGGTCATACCGGTTGAAACCATCGATAGGCCCAACATCTCCATCACGAAAGCTATCTGCGTCATACAGGATTCAATCAAGGAATACAATGCCAACCCAGATCCCGAGGACGTCAAAGAGGACGCAATTCCGATGGAAACGGACGAAGTCGAAGTGGAAATAGACTGGAGAATCGAGATACTAGCCTACATAACAGAAGAGATCTTGCCACCAAAGAAATGGGACGCCAGGAAACTCAAAGCCAAAAGTGCTAGATACACTCAGTTAGACGGCAACCTCTACAAATGGAGTGTACGTGGCCCGCTACTAAAGTGCATATCCGGCCACGAGACAAAGAAGATAATAAGAGAGGTGTACGACGGAGCATGCAAAAATCATTCAGGTGGCAGAGCACTGGCATTCAAGATAAAGCGATATGGATACTACTGACCAACCATGATCACGGACTGCGAACAGTCCGCCTTGAAATGCGAGAAATGCCAAAAGCACGCGCAGTTGATATACAGACCGACTGAGGAGATGCAATCCATCATGGCGCCTTACCCATTCATGAGGTGGTCCATAGACATAATTGGCCCAATGCATAGGTCGAAACAGAAACATTTCCTCCTTGTCCTAACAGATTTTTTCTCCAAGTGGATAGAAGTCGAATCATTCGCTAAAGTCAAATCCGAGGACATGGAATCCTTCATGTGGAAGAACATAATTTGCCACCATGGGATCCCCTATGAAATCCACACCGAAAACGGTCCCCAATTTGCCTCAGATCAATTCAAAGACTTTTGCAAACGAATGTGCATAAATTTAACATTCTCAACACCGTATTACCCACAGGCCAATGCCCAGGCCGAGGCCGCTAACAAAACTGTCTTAGATAGACTAAAGAAGAGACTAGACGCCAAAAAAGGTATATGGGCAGACGAATTGGAGGGGGTACTCTGGTCTTACCAAACAACACCCAGAAGAGGAACCAAAGACTCACCTTTTTCTTCGGTGTACAGAACCGAGGCAATAATACCAGCTGAGACCGAAGTCCCCAGCCTCAAGTTCGAGCTGGCACCTCTGAACACGGATCAGAATGATCAGATGTTCATCAACATAGCAGACACCATTGATGAAAGGAGAGACCAGACGACGATACGTTTGAAAAACTACCATAACTTCGTAGCACGATTCTACAATAAGAAGATCAAGAAGAGACGATTCGCTGAAGGAGAGTTGGTGCTCCGGGAAATCTTCCCCGCAAGGTCCGGAGAAAACGCAGGAAACCTGGGAATCAAATGGGAATGACCATACAGAATATCCAAGGTCATCAAATCAGGAGTGTACGAACTAGAGGACACATAAGGAAACAAGGAGCGACAATCTTGGAACGCTCAACACTTGAAGAAATATTTTTGTTGGCGACTAGCAAATTATTTCCCCTTTGTTTTCACGCATAATTGTACTTTTCAAATCAGTGAACTACGACCTCGACTTGATCCCCGCCTACGAGGTACGTAGGCAATTCCGTTAAGGAATTCAGCTATTGTTATTGATTATTTTGATTTTGCATCATCCCTTTCCTTATAAATTTTTCCTTAAAAATGGGGGAGATGTATTCTTCCTCCACACTCCGACCCACCCTGTCCTCTCATTCTTCATGAATTTTTCTCAAAAAATGGGGGAGATGTATTCATCCTTCACTATCCGACCCAACCCGCCCTCTCTTTCTTCATGGATTTTTCTTAAAAAAATGGAGATGTATTCGTCCTCCACACTCCGACCCATCCCGCCCTCTCCTTCTTCATGATTTTTCTCAAAAAATGGGGGAGATGTATTTGTCCTTCACACTCCGACCTAGCCCGCCCTCTCCTTCTTCATGAATTTTTCTCAAAAAATGGGGGAGATGTATTTGTCCTGCACACTCCGACCCAGCCCGCCCTCTCTTTCTTCATGAATTTTTCTCAAAAATGGGGGAGATGTATTCGTCCTTCACACTCCGACCCAACCCGCCCTCTCTTTCTTCGTGAATTTTTCTCAAAAATAAGGGAGATGTATACGTCCTTCACACTATGACCCAATCTGCCCTCTCCTTCTTCATGAATTTTTCTCAAAAAATGGGGGGAGATGTATTCGTCCTCTACATTACAGAAAAATCCCGCCTCAACCGGTGGATCTTGTTAATCGATGGACCAGCTCGAGGACGTACAAAACGCCATGTTTAACCCAAACAAAGGGATTATCCACATGAAGTTCACTAAAGCTACCCATCACCAACCATTCCAGTCTTTATCGTTTTAGCCTATCCTATCTACCAATACTCCAACGAAATCGAGGGGAGAACACTATACTACACCTGCGAAGGACTACCTAAGCCTTCACTATTTGCTCTTGCAAAGGACTACCTAAGCCTTAAACTTTTTTTTCTTTGGTAAAATTATCTAAACCTTTGAATACCTCTTCATCATAACACAATACTCAAAACAAAAATAATCAAACACATCACATTGTATGATGTGGCGAGTCATACAATACATCGCACACCCCCTAGTGGGTATCAGCCTGAGCAACCCTCAGCAAGTTATAAGCGCTAAAACTGAGCCCAGTCTCGCAATAACGTATTAAGGCATATGACAAACACTGTCAACAGCTGAAACACTCATTCTGCATTTGAACATTCGATCCCTCGAATAAAGTATGCTATTTTAAACAATTTATCTTAATGACAAAGCGTATACCGATCTTAACTGGCAAATGCACGCGATATCATTCCAGCAAATATCACTACATCTAGAAAGGATCGTAATATAAACTCAACTTGAAGCGGGTGCTTAGAAGCAACAGACAAAGGCATAAACAGAAACTCCAACACAAATTAAATAAACTTATAGGTTCTGGGTTAAAGCCCCCCTCGGGCACCAAATTCAAGTTCACATAATATTCAAAAGAGTTTTAAAAACAAAAGGCAAACATGATGAGATGGAGGATTTTTTAGGCGTGTGGGTCTTGGCCGGCTGCATTGTCTTCATCCCCTCTGGAGGCTTCTTTTCGTGGAACAACTATGACTTCTCCGATGTGCACCGCGACTTCGACCGCCTCGTCAAGAGCTCTGACCGCATCGGCATCGAGCCCCTCGACCTCCTCCTTTTCAGTCTCGTCCTCAGCCATAACCTCGTCCTTATTCCCTCCAACGACGGCTTCTTCAACATGGTTCAGAGATGGGAGATTCGTACCGTAAGGATTGATGTCTTCAGCCGGGTTGTGTTCAGAGGGCTCGCTCAGGTTGGACCCAGTGGGCGTCGCTGTCCAGTCTTTCTCCATGTTCAGTTACTTGAAATCTAGCATAGCCAGCTCTGTGTTGAACCTACCCAGGTCGTTTTCCAAGTTCTTCTGCTCCGTCTCCAGAGTGGTCTCCCCTCTCTCAAAAACCTAATCAGCTCGAGATTACACTTAGTCTGTTCCATCTGCATTAACTTCTACTGATACACCTGTTCATTCGCAACCTTCCCTTTCACCTGATCCATCTTTCTGACGAACTGTGTCATCATCTTGTCTTCCTTCTCTTTAAGCTTCTACTCCATCCGGTCATCCATATCCTTCACGAGGCCCACCAGCTCCTTGGCCATGGAAGCCACCTCCTTCTTCAATTCCTTCTTGGCCTTGTCGTGACGAGCCACCTCCGCACTCAGCCTCTCTACATCCTTCTTCCTTAGATCCTCCAGTTTGACTATCTCAGCCCTCAACCTACTGTTCTCATCCGTGAGCATTTCCACCTACCTCATTGCAGGTTTCAATTTGGCGATAGCCTTATCAGCTCTCGCTATCACATCCTCGATCAATTTGATCCAAGATTTCTTCTTTGCTATCCTCAGCTCGTCATCCGAAACCCCTACCAGTCGGTTAGCTAGAGCCGCGGTCTAGGAAAAACAAGTTGCACATCAATCAAAACAGAAGCCAGCTTTCAAAAAGTAAAACAAAAATAAAATTGAAATGAAAAGCACAACAACCATACCTCGGCATGGAAGCGAGCCTAGTCAGCATATTCCTTCTGAACAGAAAGCGACCTGTGATCATAAACTTTAGCACCACCTAGGCGAAGTTTAGACACCAACTCTACGCAAAGGTCCCTTTCTTTCACCATAGGAGACTGGTTCGGCTAGGAGAAGCTTAACGTGAATCCGTCATGATCATGAACACCGACTGGGGATGCCTCCTGAGTGTGAGCCCTCTTCTCCGAGGGAGCATCAAGGTGGCGAGTGCTGCATCGAATCGGAAGGAGACAAGATGATTTCTTACTAGAACCTACAGCCTTCTCCCGATGCTGATCACCACGAGATGAGTCAGAGACCTCAATAGGGTCCACCTCCATGGGAGCCTGATCCTTGGGAGTCTTCACCTCATGAGAAGTATCGAGTCCCGCCGAGCTGGGAGCCCCCTGGGAACATTTCACTTTGCGAGCTTCACGATATGGGATGGGATTCTTCATAGTGACAGACAAACACTGAAACAGAGCATCTGCAACAAACCACACATCAAACGTCACGCAAATTTAACAAAAAACAATAAAACCTAAACAAACCACTTACTTGTGGATGATTCAGATTGCGGTTCTAACGGCAGCCAGTTGCGGGATACTCTTTCCCCGTTGAAGGTGTTCCAGTTGTTCAGCCGGCTGCTCCCGAGAAGTTTCCAATTCTTTAGATATTCATCGGAATGATCCTCAACCTGAGTCAGATGCGGGACTGACAAACACCCAAATAAGAGAGAAAAGGAAACCCAATCAGCCAAAAATGCCCAAAAATTAACCGACATGGAAAAATAAGATCGGATACAACCAGAAAGTATCAATCTAACAAACAAGCACGGGGACGTAGGATTTAGTTTTAAGAAAGAAAAAGAGGGGATTCACACCAATCTCCCTAATCCACCAATATTGTAGATCGCTGGGACTCGTAGTCCCGAAAGAGAGATGATTAATTTCAAGGAAAAAGTAAAATTGCTCCCAGTCATTTTCGTCTTTGGGGGTTTGACCGGTTGTGAACCCTTGGTTGGGTTTATTGGCTAGGTACTAGAGGCCACCCTATGGACCCCTCTTTGCATACGTGGCAGCCTCGAGCATGTCACAACTTAGTTCGAAGTTGTTCTCCCTCGCCTGGACCATCTGGAAAATCGCATGCCGGATCCCTTTGGGCATCAGCTGGCTTAGAGCCATCCCTCAGCGACGCAAGTACCGAACCAACAACTCGGGAACAGGAAAACGCAACCCACGGTCTTGAAAAAGATCTTGTAGACCATGACGAATCATAATGGGGGATTGTCTGGAAATTGACTGGGATCAGGGATTAAGAACCTGACATCAGACGGGAGATTAAAATGCTCCCAAAGCATTCTCATAGACATAGGAGATGAGCGAGAAGAAGAGAAAGTCATGATTTTTGGAGCCGCAGCCGCTCTGGACCTCGCGCCAGAAATAATGGGAGTTCCAACACTCGTACTGGCCGCAGGATGTGACGACGAGCTTCTGCTCCGGGAGCGAAGTGCCAGTTGTCTCGATATGGCGGAAGAAACGAGATGGGAGAGAAATTAGAAGAAGGAAAGTAGAAATCATATGATCCTCCCTTGATGATCGATGCTTTGAAGGTGGAGAGTGAGAATATTAAACTCAAAAACAATGGTTGGTGGATTGGTGGATGAAGGTAACAGTTATGGAGCGGATAAACAACAAAGGGATGGAAAACCTTTGAAGTTTAGATAGAATATTCAAGGATATCACACCCAAAAACCGGATAGAACCTTTGAGAATCACTCTACAAAGAGGTTTACTTCAGAATCACTCCTAGGCAGATTCTGAATCACTCAAATTTTAAGAGAATCACTCTCTTGTTTGGTTCCAAAAATACTAACTCAAAGCTTCTTATTATTATTTATGATACGAGCCTCTCTTTATAGAATAAGATACAATAATTTCGTTCATAATAGAAGCTAAACATGCAAGATATCTAGGGAAATGAATTATAACTACTAAGGTGCATGTAAGAGAGAGAAATTGGCAGAATTGAATGCTCTCTTTGCTTCAAACGAAAATGTATTTTCCTTGATTGTTTTTGGACTGGATCTACTTTTTTAGGCTTCAATAATGAACCATGAGTGTAGACCAATTTTATTTGTAGCTTAATTCATTCTGGTTTGGTCGAAATCCTTCTTTGAATATGCGCTGGTCCGAAACGAATAAACTGCAGATTACCTGATTTGTAAATTTAATAACTCTGTCACATGTACTCCGTTTGATATGATTCTTCTTCTAGGAGTTAGATAATTGAGCTTTGTACGTTCTCCAGGAAGTTTCATGATTTTATACCTCGTGGTTGAAAAGATATGATTTGATGAATGAACATATGTATTGCTGCCTCTCAAGATCACATCATCCTCACTTGCTTGAAAAGGATTTGTCCTCAAATCCATTTTATTGTACTTGAAATCTCTTAACTTCCAAAGTAGGCTCTGATACCACATGATATGATCCTCTCTTGATGATCGATGCTTTGAAGGTGGAGTTTAGGCTGTTCTGAACCGAAACAGTGGCTGGTGGATTGATGGAGTGAAGGTAGATGATTATGGACGTGATAACAACAAAGGGATGGAGATCCTTTGTAGTTTGGATATAAGATTCAAGGATATCACATCCAAGAACCAGATAAACCTTGAGAATCACTCTACAAGGGGTTTGCTTTGAATCACTCCTTAGCAGAATCTGAATCACTCAGAAAATTAGAGAATCACTTTTTTTGTCTAAAACTTGCACAATTCCTTGAAATGGTGTGACTTACATATTTAAAGGAAAAAATGACTCATGGACTTCTAGACTCAAAATAAATGCATAAGTTTGAACATATTTGAATTTAACTAGAAAGTCTCCTCTTTAAACTTGTGCAATCTGTCTTGGCCTTGGTCTTCATCACTTGGACTTTGATCTTCACTTCTTATTTAGATTAAGGGACTTTTAAAAACGTGCATAAGTGATGGGTAAGACCTGAATCTCTTTGGTCTTCATTTGATCAACCAAATGGACAATTATGTAGTGACCCATTTGCCTCATTAAAAATCTACTTTGGAAAACCCATTGGAACAAAACCAAAGCAGGGAAAAAGAGTAAAAATAGATACACTAACCCATTTGTTGATCATGTTGAGCTTGTATGCATAAGTGGCTGGTTGCATTTCTTCTAAGCTCCAAATGGTGGAAATGTTCCAAAATCGATTAAGTAACACTCTATTAATTCCCATAAGATTCTTTGTGTTGGATCTTGTTATAAATCCAGCTTGAAGCTCCTTTCTTAGCTCTTTGTTTGGTGCCTTCTAGAATCACATCAAGAAAGGAATGAGAATCCAAGGAAATTCGGAGACAAATCGAAGAAGAAGAGGACGGATTGAAAGGGGGAATAGCAAACCCTAGCAGAAATAAAAGAAAGATGAGGAATTGATTAATTGTACCTTAGGTTGCGTAAAGAGAGAGAAGGAGTGGACGGTTGAATGCGTAGTGGGGAGACAGTTCTAAGTGCTTGAGGAGAGAGAGGAGAGTAGCAGTAACTGCCTTGAAGAATGCAAAACCACCTTTTGTAGGCATAATCATGACACTTTTGAAATTCTAAATTGAAGCATGCGCCGCGTGTTAGGAGAAAAATAACTGTAAGACTGTTAACATTCCCTCAACCAAAATCATAACAAATCGACCTAACAATTGCTAAATCTTTGGGAAAAACGAAATTATCCGGTTCAGCACGAAAATTAAAATGCATATGTGACAACCATATGTAAATGCGTGCATATCTAAATAAGAATGACAAATGGAGATCATTTTGAAGCAGAAAATCTCGAGTTGAATTTCCACCAATCTTCGAAGGTCACCCAACTCGCTAAGCTCATAGGAAGACCTGGGGGCTAATATGTTGGTGTCAAAAGCCCCTCAGCAGGAATTTACTTTAACTAGTGTCACTTTCCGGATAACAGCTCAGCATGTACTAAGACGCTGGAAAATTTACCCAGTAGATCTCTACCTAGGCGTGACAAGTGAGCGATCGAATACTCAAGTCGTAGACGACCTGAGGAGAAGGTGAGAACGAGTCGAGCAAATGAAGACTAAGTCCTGACGGTTCCGATATAGAAGGGAGACACCGAGATTGTAGGTCCAACAATCCGAGAAGATCGGAACAACTTGGACAAGACGGAGGAAGATATAAAGCAAGAAGAGAGAGGAAGCAAGAGGAGGATGATTATTCATTTTTATTTTTCGAACTAAGATTTGGCAATTAACTTGTTCTTCTGTATTGACATTATCAAGATCAATAAAAAATATATACCATTTTTTCTTTCGATATGAGTTTGTGTTGCGTCTTTTTCCTAATTTTGACAAGAACAACGAATGCCTCATTGAGGTAACTTGATAAAAATTGATTGTGGGTTTTAGCATCCACAAATGTAACCACCAACCCTAACTACATCAAATGGTACATACAAGAACAAGTCGTGAGATATTGGCTTCTAGGCTCTCTTTATGAAGAAGTTATTGGCAATGTCTACCATCTGACATCATGTTTGGTCTACTCTTGCTCAACAATTTAACAGAGTTTCCACTTCTAGATATTTTGAGTTGCAGAGAAAACTTCAAACTTTAACTAAGAAAGATGAAACCATGGCTGAATACTTACCGGAGATTAAAGGAATTTGTGACCAACTTAACTTAATAAGCTTACATGTTGTTGAACACATGAAGATTTTTGGTGTCATAAATGGAAAAAGAAAGGAGTATCAGCCCATCACAATAGTCATTTAAAGCTCAATGGAAAATTTTCCTGGTCAATCTTACGAATTTGTGGTAGCTCAGTTAACTGGTTTTGATGACAAGATACAAACCTACACTGAACCACCAGAGGTCACTCCACACCTGCTTTTTCTGTTGAATGTGGATACAATCAAGGTTATCAAGGGAGAGGACTCAACATCTTCATACGACATATATGTTGGAAACGACTTTGTCATGGTTTCTAATGATGACTTTCTTCCCATAACACATGTTGGTTCTATCCCTTTACCAACTATATTAGGTACTTTAATTCTTGAAGATGTCCTTGTGCGTCCAAATATTACTAAGTAATTGTTGTCTGTTTCCAAACTTACCTCATACTATCCATGTGAATTGACCGTTGATTCTTACACTATGTTTAAAGTCACCCAAACTCCTCTACCGAGGAAAGAAACGTAAGGGATTGTATGTACCGGAGAATCCTCATTTCCTAGCCTTCTATTCAACTCGTCAATAAGCAGCTGCTAATGGAGTATGGCATAGGAGACTGGGACATCAATGTAAGAAAATTCTTCAGTACCTATCCAAGAATGATGAAATTTCTTTTAATAAAATATATATGTCTATGTGTGAATCTTGTCAGTTGGGAAAAATATATAGAACTTCCCTTTTCCAAGTCAGTTTTTCAGGCCTCTAGACCCTTGGAAAGGGTTCATTGTGATGTATGGGGGTCTGCTCCCGTATTTTCAGTTCAAGGTTTTAGATATTACATTGTGTTTATCGATAATTATTCAAGATGTTGTTGGTTATATCCTATGAAACTCAAATATGATGCTTTCTCTATATACAAATCCTTTCAAGCTCTTGTAGAAAACCAATTAGCTCAAAAGATTGTTGTCTTACAATCAGATGGTGGTGGTGAGTTCATCAATAACAGTCTACTTACTTACATATCTGAGAAATTGTGGTATCAAATATCTTGTGTCTTGTCCTCACACACCAGAACAAACTGGGTTCGGTGGGCAAAAACACTTGCACATAGTTGAATTATGACTCACTATGATGTTCCAGAGCAAACCCCCACATAAGTTTTGGGTTGAGGCTCTATTTACTGAAAATTACCTCAGTAATCTTCTGCCTACAATTTTTCCGCATCAACTTATGAATTGTTGTATGGTAAAGCACCAATCTACACTGCACTCAGAGTTCTTGGTTGCGCATGCTACCCATATTTGAGACCATACTCACATAACAAGTTTGATCTTAAGTCTTTTCTCTATGTCTTCATTTATTACAATGAAAAGTACAAATAATATCGCTGCCTTCATCCTCCAACAAGTCGTGTCTATATTATCAGACATGTTCTCTTTGATGAATCAATATTTCCCTACACTAATGTATACTAATCATTAACTCATCAACCACAAACTCCACTGCAAAAGGCTTGGTACTCTGGTTTTCAAAATCAAACACAACCAACAGAAGAGACAGTCACATAATTAGTTGCCAATGATAATAAAGTGGACTTACAACAACCACATCTTGTTGCTACTCCAAGAGATTCTTCCCCATATTCAGCGTTAGACTCAACAACAATTTCAAAAATAGACATTCTGCCACCCGAACTACATGTTCTGTAAATAATTATCCAATGACCACAAGAGCAAAAGGAGGAATCATTAAGCATTATACAAGATATGCATCATTCACTGTAAAGAATATTCCTCAGCTACCAAAAACTAGAAAAAGTGCTCTTAAACACCCTGGTTGAACAACAGCTATGGTTGAAGAAATTGAAACTTTTCATGCAACAAAAAATTGGTATCTAGTTCCATGTCCTGTTAATGTGAATATATTAGGCAGAAAATGGGTATTTCGTGTAAAAATAAATGCATATAGTACCCTTGAAAAACTTGAAGCAAGATTAGTTGCTAAAGGCTTTGATCAACAAGAAGGGATAGATTTTCTTGAAACATAAAACCATGTAGCAAAACTAGAACTGTGAGAATGATTATTCATCTTGCAACTGTTTACAGATGGCAAACAAGGCAGCTTGATATTAAAAATGCCTTCTTACATGAAGAATTGCAAGAAACAGTCTATATGACTCAACCTCCAGGTTTCTCTAATCTCATCTATCCTAATCATGTCTGCAAATTGAATAAAGCATTCTATGGACTGAAAGCAGGCACATCTAGCTTGGTCTGACAAATTCAGCACATATCTTATCGAATTTAGCTTCCAATGCAACAAATCATGTGCTTCGTTAAGTGTCTATTCAAATGGAAAAAGTCTGATATTGTTATTACTTTATATTGATGACATGTTTCTTACAAGAAATAATGAAAAGCTCAGCAACAGTCTTCTTACAACACTCAATGAGAGGTTCAAAATGATAGACATGGGGCGACTATCATATTTTCTAGGAATACAAGCACATTACACAGATGATGGCATATTTCTTAATCAAGAAAATATGTTATGAATCTTTTGCATACTACAAGATGACAAATTGCTCTCCTATAGCCACACCATTTCCTGTCCAACTTCACAGAGTGCCAAATCAGCACTAAGCTTTCTCTGAACCAACTTATTTCATAAGCCTAGCAGGAAAATTGTAGTATCTAATTCTCACAAGACCAGATATCCAATTTGTTGTCAACAAAATATGTCAGAGAATGCAGATTCCCACTGAAGCAGATTTTTCTCTACTCAAAAGAATTTTGAGATACATCAAAGGTTCAACTCAGATGGGCATTCATTTTACTTCTGCAACAGATTCAACAATAAAGGCTTACATTGACTTTGATTGGGTTGGATGCAGAGAAACTAGGTGATCCACTGGTGGCTTCTGCACCTATTTAGGCTTAAACATAATCACTTGGTCTGCTAAGCGAGAAGACACATTTGCTAGGTCGTCAACAGAAGCAGAATACAGAGTCCTCTCTAACACAACAACATAATTATCTTGGATCTTATATATTCTTTGATATATTGGTCTTACACAATCAGCATCAGCTCAACTCTTTTATGACAATCTATCAGTTGTCTATCTCTCAGCTAATCCAACACTTCACTCAAGAACAAAACATATGGAAACACACTATCAATATGCAAGAGAAAAGTTACCTCTTGGAACTTTAATCATCAAGCATATACCAGCCTCTCAACAATTTGCTGACATATTCACCAAGTCATTACCACCATTGAACTATCTTTCACTAAGACACAAACTCGGCGTTGTGAATCCTTCCACCTTGAGTTTGCAAAGGGAGGGGTATTGAAGTAGACAAAACATATTTAAAAAGTAACAAAGGAAACTTTCCTTGCCAAACAGAGTCTCTCAAACAAAAAGACAATTTGGCAGTTTCTGCACACAAAATTAAAAAACATACAAGGTGTGTGATCACAATGCATAATTGATTTAATCCACTTGAGTGTGACTAAGAAAAATATGTCGATCACAAGCCAAGGTTCTAGATCTAATCTTCAGTTTATATTATCTTCATTATTGTAATATCCGAACAATGTTTTATTAATGAAGGACTTAAACACAAAATTTGTTCTTGAAGCAAAGTCTCTGTTTTTTTTCCTCTTTGTTAAAGTCTTCAAGAATTGAGTATAATATATTAAAAGTTAATTCTTCCATGTTTGTACATGAATATTTGCTTTTAAATAAAATTAGTAGCATGATTGTACATAGTGGTGGAACATTAGTTTTGTAATTTAGTTTGTTTGTTTAATATAATCATATTTATCTGTCTTATTACAAGATGGAGATATAGAATATATATATTTTTTAATTTGAAATTAGTAGTTTTGAACAGTATGCATTTTTAGTGAATTTTAAAATTAAACTTTTTGAATTTCTACTATAAATTGATTTAGTGACTCTACCTAATTTATTTTATTTTAATTAATTTTAATTTTCAAAATAAAAATCACATATCAAATAAAAAGTGACATATAATGAACTACAAAATGATGTAACAAATTAGTATAATCGACATATTTGGACAAAAATTATATTTGACTTTTTAGATAAGTTGAGGTATATCTATACTCTACTTATAAATTTATCCAAAATATTTATTATATAGAATGCACATTATACTTTTTTCACGAAAAGTATAATTCACTACAACGAAATCTCTTACTGCTTTACAAACGAAAACGGCTAATCCTGATCAACATAAGAAAAATGTGGTTTTATGTTCTAACTCTTTTGGCAAGGCGATATGTTTCGGTGTTTGTTGTCCTAGGTTGTTGTAGCACTCGAAAAACCGAGAGATGACCGAAGTAGTTCGAAAGCAGCCAACTCCGACGCAAAGGCTGGATAATATACCACTGTTGAATTATACTTTGCAATTATGTTGAATATGTTATCAAGAGAGAACATTATCTTCTCTTGTCTATTAAACATTTCATCGCCCATATAAGACTTAAAAGTTGAACATCAGGACCGAAATACCCCTCCTAGTACCAGAGAGGCCTACGATATATGTAGATCCATTTCCTAGTTTTAAGATCCAACCAACCCCGCTGATCGCATTATGTTTGTTCCATGATCCGTTAATATAGCATACAGTTTGGCCTGCCGTAATTGACGATTGTTCCGTAGAAATTGACATGGGTTTATAAACACGGGTTGCACATTATATTTGTATCTAGTTATTATAGCTAGCAGTATATAACATTATCTTCGGTGAGTTTATAATCTAATAATAAATTCGTTTCAATCACCTTATAAGAAACAAAATTGTTTTCTTGTATACTAAATGATTTAGTAAGTCAATAACTTTTTGTGTAATATAACATTTTTATATACACTACAAAGAAATTGCATTTAATAAATTAATAGGTAGTTCTTTCATGCTTTGTAAATTAATATTTAAACAAATAAATATAAAATCAATAGCCTAATTGTACATATTGGTGAAACATCATTTTTGTAATTTAGTTTAACAAAATAAATAATTTAGTAAGTCAATAAGTTTTGTGTAATATAACATTTTTATATACAGTACAAATAAATTGCGTTTAATAAATTAATAGGTGGTTCTTTCATGCTTTGTACATTAATATGTTTTTATAAAAATCAGTAGCCTGGTTGTACATATTGGTGAAACATCATTTTTGTAATTTAGTTTGTTTAATATAATCATTTTTATTTTTTTTAATACTGAGCTAAAGTACATTGCTTTCCGTTTGATTTGGATTTGAAATTAGTAGTGTTGAACAGTATACATTTTCAGTGAAGTTAGAAAGTAAAACTTTTCGAATTTCTACTATTAATTGATTTAATGATTGTACCTAATTTATTTATTTTAATTAATTAATTTTAATTTACAAAAAATCAAATATCAAATAAAAAAAATGTGACATAGAATTATCTATAAAATGGTGTAACAAATTAGTATCACTCGCATATTTCGAAAAATATTATATTTTGATATATTAGATGTATCTAGATTTTACTTATAAATTCATCCAAAAATTTGTTATTTTGGATGCACCTTATACTTATATAATCTAGTTATTGTGGCTAGCTAATGTATCTATTTTCAACTAAACAAACATAATCTTGTATTTATATTTAGATGCGATAACCAGATGCAAACGTATACACCAGTTATATATACCACAAAAGTTTTATAGCTAGCTTAATGTTACATAATTGCCTAAATTAAAACATAGAGAAAATATTGCTAATTATTTGTGTGCGTGTTTTCGTTTTTTTCTAATTTTAAGGGAGAAACCATAGACAAAGAGAGAAACAATATATAGAGTGACAACCGAAGACGCATTTGGAAATTAAATGCTATAATCAAAATAGTTAATAAATTAATTATTGGTTATTTTCTCAATAATTAGTTAATCTACTAGTGATTTACCCGCGTCCTGTGCGGCTATAAACAAAATTATGTTATATTGTACATGTTTCAAAGTTTTAAGATATATAAACATTATTGAATATATATTAGTAGTTGTATATTAAAATATATAAAAAATATTTTATTAATTTGGTAAATGTAATTATTCAATGTTCAATAGTTTGTTAAATGTAATTGAATGAATCTAGACATTTTTTTTATAAAACCAAGCCCACTTATTACAATTAAACTAAACATTCTAAAAACCCAATAAAGCCCAAAAATATATAAGTGTGATTAGTGTTAATCTTAACTTTGCGCCGATTTTATCTCATTTTATTTGTCAAAAAAAAAGTTAGAGAGAATTTCGTTTTCTCGTGACAAATTTTTGACAAATCATTTCTAATACTCATAAAAGAACCAACAAAACTTCATTTCTCTTGATAATACGAAGGTAATACAATATCTTTTCATAGTAATCCATAAAATCAATTTTCATATTTTGAATATCTCTGTTTCCTTTTATTTTTTTTCATGTTCAAACGATGAATAATGGATCAAGATACGGATATATGATATCAAATTGCAAAAAAGGTAATATTTTTGTCGATTTCATTATTTCTCACATATCTGAAAATATTACTATCATAACTTATGATCTTGTTTTTTAATGTTTTTATTCATACATGTTCATACTTGAATAACGGATCTAAACAACGCAAATTGGAATATTGAGATGATTTGAAGGTAATAGTTTTTTTTTCTGTATACGAATAATGTCGTGATTTATTTTTAACAGATACGGCCAATATATATATATATATATATATATTAATATTTACATTGTTATAAGTTTATGAAATTTTGTTTATTAAAAAATTTATATTTTGCAAATATTTTATTTTGTTTACTGATTCGGTATTGTAAATCGAATAATAAAAAATAAATTTAAAGTTTTGTTATTTTTTTTCAGTATAATATTCATAATATTTTATGAAATTTTGATTTTGCTAAATATTTTTATAATTTGGAAATATGTAAATACTAATTTATATATTTATTGTTTCAGATAAAAGACTAAAGCAAAGAATATATTACAGTGATAAGGTATATTTCAATTAACTAAATCTTGAGTCATATGATAATTATATTTTAGAATTTAGGTATTATTTTTACATTTGATGATATTAATTAGTTATAATATATATATATATATATATAATAATTTTTTTTAATAATAAGATTTATTAAATTCTAAAAATATTTTGATGCAACATTCACAATACCTAATGAGTTTATGGGATTTAAAAGAAGTTGGGCCTAATACAATTACATATATACACATAATTCAATCTGTTTAGATTTTGAATAGAAACAGTTAATGTGTTAGATTAAAAAAATATAGTATTTTTTATTTATTTAAAAATTATTAAATAATATAATTTACTATAATATTTTTAACTAATACAAAATCTTC
>OVBE01004359.1:0-24207 GCA_900406425.1 Iberis pinnata | reverse complement strand
ATATATTTTTGAAATTTTTTCCACTATTAAAACAATACAAGTATCAAAAACTTAGATATAATGCAATATTAATGAGCATACAACATAATAAAAAAGCATAACTTAATTAATTGAAACTGATAGTCAATGGATTTTGGGTAACTAAAATTAATTAATAGAATTTTGGGAGTTAAAAGGATTATTGTTGAGTTTTATTAGTAATTTTTATGTGTCCAAATCAAATGAAACAAGTTTCTAATTATATAGTTTTAAAAATGATAAATTTTGGTATAAAATTTATAAATATACAAAAGATTTCTTTTATAAGATTATTGAGCTCAACTAAATTAGGTGAAAAAAAAATTAAGAATCGCAATTAGTTTTTTCGTGTCCAATAAGATGCCTACATATGTCATCTTGGGTCCCATCTTTTGTATTAAACTGAGTGTTGAATTTATTTTTTTTTTTTTTTATCACCCCTATTAAAGTTATTAAGTAGTTGAATGTATTATTCAACAATACCATTGTAACTAGTCTAAGAGTTTGCAATTACATGATCTCCACCACCTGATACATGGTTAAAGTGTAATTTTGATGTGTCACATCGTCAAAGGAGTACTTTCTCGGGTATGGGTTGGATTTTAAGGGATGATCGAGGGCGATTATTACATTGCGGACATCAGCGTTTTTATGGTCGACTTACAACAATGGAAGCGGAATTGACAGCACTAATCTGGGCTATGGAATGCATCATGTATCTAGGCTATAAAAAGGTCTTATTTGAAGGCGATAATCACTCCGTAATGAAATTACTAATTGATCGATCAACACAAACGCGGTTGGAGCATTATTTAGGAACTATATATTCATGGGAACGGCACTTTCAGAATATATACTATCAATTCCAATCTAGAGAAACGAATACTTGTGCTGATATTTTAGCAAAATTAGCGATTTCTCATATAGAAGATTGTATTGTGTACCATAGTTGCCCATTATCTTTACAAACTATTGTGTATTAATTGTGTATTCAGATCTTATATGAATGAAATTTGACGTCAAACAAAAAGAGTTTGCAAAATTTGTAAAACTAATTTATACAAGTTAACAAATTAATGTAGTGGTATACTTATGAAGTGGTAAAAGTATGATATTTCATTTAAAATACAACATACGTATAGACCATCTCGTACTAGTGAACAAATAAAAAAAATTTTTGTCTAAGCGAACAAATAAAACTTATTTTTTACCATATTTCATTTTTCGATTTTATTAGAGAATTATCGTAAATTTTTAAGACTTTGGACATATTTGTTAGTCATGCGTTTCACAGTTATAAACTAGAGAGATCAACAAGTTCAAATAACATTTTTCGTCGCTATGACTTATTAGTATTTTATTTGTTTAATTGTAGCAACCACCGATAAAATTATGAATATATAAAGTAGTGATGATTTATATTTTAAAAAGTATGTATATATTATATATATATATATATATATATATATATATATGTATCTATACTATGCATAAAAACCAAATAACCAATTAATATTATTTTATAAGATAATGAGTTTAGTTTAGTTTAGAAACACTAAACTTAATTTCGTTACATTCTTTTGACAAAAAAATTTCATTATATTCCATTAATTTGATTTAATTGAATAGTTCTGATTTTTTTACTGTACGTAAGTCTTCTTTTTTTTATCTTACTATATTTTTATTTACTTATTATATAATATTATATTAGTTTGTTATAGTCATTTTATGATTTATTAAAATTTATATCTTATATATTATTTTCTTAATTATTTTGTTTTAACGTACTTTATTTTACATTAGTTTAAGTTATTTTAACTAATTTAACTTTAATTTAATTTATTTTATTTTAATATATATTAATATAATTTATTATAGTTTATTTATTTTACAATCATTGTTCTAGTTCATGTAGTAGTCACATATTGATCTCAATATTCAAAATTTGATTATAAGAAATCAGTGACCAAAAAGTAGGATTGTTGTTGTATTTAACTATTTAGTCGATGTTTATAATTACTGCCATATAAACAAGAGAAATTTGGGTAATAGGGTACTAAAAAGTTTTATAATTTGGTAAAATGGTACATTATAAAACTCTGTGTATTTATGTACTTTTTTCGTTTCGTGAATGATGAATTGTCTGTGAATGATGAATGTGAACTGTTTGTATGAACAATAAATTGTTTATGTGAATAATGAATGGTTTATGTGAACGGTGAACTATCTGTGTGAACGATGAATAATTCATATGAATAAACAAAAATACTTATATTTCAAATAAAAAGACAAAAGTGCCTATTTTCCAAACTAAAAAAATATCTATTTTCCAAATTAAATATTTTATACTCCAAAATTCTTTGAAAAATATCATAAATATATTTTTGTTCCAAAATACCACGTACTTCCAAGATGCTCTAAAGATACAAAAATATTTTTATTCCAAAAATACTTGTTTGCCAACTATATTGACACATAGTTGGTAATCAAGTGGTGAGCTTAGTACAAGAGTTTATGGAGAAAGATATTTTCGATCCATACTTAATAAAACAAATATTTGTCTAGTCCTGAAAGTAGACAAGTCAAGAAAATGCATAATTTTAGGCTGGGTAGTTTGTGTAACGTCTTCTATAAGATCATCTCAAAGGTTATCTGTCAATGGCTAAAGATATTATTACTCACCTCATCCCATAAACACAGTTGACTGTGTGTTATGATAATATCTTCATGGTTCAGAAAGCTTTTCAAGCCCTATCATCTAAGAACCACTATATGGGAGAGTTCGTGGCAATTAAGATAGATATGAGCAAAGCGTACAATCAAGTTGAATGGGCTTTTCTCCGAGTTTTAATGGCAAAATTGGGTTTTTTGGATAAACCTTCTTGAATCATGTATTGTGTATCTTTGGTTACATATCTAGTACTAATTAATGGTGAGCCTAAATGATTCATTAGGCCATCACGCGGCCTTAGATAGGGGTACCTCTTCTGTCCATACCTGTTCATTTTATGCATTGAGGTGCTTGTAACGAATTTTAATGCGCCTGAAGCTGATAAGTCCCTCTGCAAAATTAAGATGGCCAAGGCATGCTCCGCTCCAACGTATCTCCTATTTGTGGATGATACCTTATTTTTGTGTTGAGCTTCCCTATCAAAGTGCGACACCATAGCCAATATCCTAACTCTATATGGGATGCCTATAGACAATGTATAAATCATGCAAAATCCATATTGATGTTTAGCAAGCATGTTCTTATCCAAGATAAGCATATTTAAAAATATCGATTGAGTATTTGAAATGATGAGGGTGCGGGTACGTATATGGGTATCCTGAACAGCTAAAAGGATCAAAAATAGGTTTTCGCATATTTTTGGGATCGATTAAACACTCGCATAAATGGTTGGTTGGCTAAGTTTCCGTCCAAATGTGGTAAGGAGGTTTTGATTGAATTGGTGACATAAGTTCTACCCACCTATGTTATGAGTTGCTACCGCTTACCGAATACCCTGCTTCAAAAACGTACAATCGTTATTTCAAATTTTTGGTGGAGCTCAATAGTAGGATCTAGTGGATCCATTGGATTGTGTGGTCAAAAACATGCCTACCAAAGTCATTGTGAGGTATGAGTTTCAAAATATCTTGATATGTGTAATTATGTTATTTTGGCTAAGCAAGTGTGGCGGCTCACGCAATAGCTGAACCTTTTCACAAAAATTCTGAGGGGAAGATACATTCAAAATGACATACCTTTCAAGGCGAGGAAGCTACAATGACCGTCTTATGGATGGCAAAGCATTTAGGATATACATTCATTATTGATAGAGGGTTTTTGGCACACAATAGAAAATGGTTAGAACACATATGTATAGCGGTATAACTAGGTCTTGGGAAATCATCCACATCACCACATAAAAATATACCTGGTATACACATGCAACACCACGTTTCTAACCTTTTAAAGGAGGATGATATGACTTGGAGGGAGCCAATTCTCCATTAGTTGTTCCCCAAGATGAAGTGCTCATGATTCTTACTTTCGACCATCAAGATTAATGGAGGACTATTTTTTCTAGCACCATACCAAAAATGGCCAATATACGGTGAATTCAGGCTACGAAAGGCTAGCGCGTACTCTTGATGATGATTAAAAAATTTTCACCCATCTACCTTCTACAAACCGGCTAACTAAAAAAAACACGGAGCATGAAAGCACCAACAATTGCAACATTTTGCGTGGAAATCGCTTTTGTGAGTTTTGACAGTTAATAACCAATAGGCGAAGAGAAACTTAAAAGGTGGACTATCAGTGTCCAAGGTGTGGTGTCCTCAATGAGACGTTGAATTATGCCTTGTTCATATGTCTACCAAATTTACAATCATGGGCTCTCTCTCTCCATAATTCCTTTGGAACCAGGGATTTTCTCTTCATCTAAGTTGCTAGAAAATTTGTGTTCTTATACTCCTATGGAACGCCACAATTAGACCCTCGTGATGCACATAACAAATTATCTTGGATATTATGGTATATCTGGAAAGCAATGAATGATTTCTTTTCTAATAATAAGGTTTTGGAACCACTAGATATTCTCTGTTTGGCGTTACTGGAATAATCTGAATGGTTGGCGACACACCAAAAATGTGTAGGAAAAGCTGTAACACGAGACCTAGAATCGTTATTCCAAACAACTATAGATACTAATGTATGTTACATTGATGGATATCGGGAACAAAAAGACTATTTTTGCTGACTGGGTTAGATCTTACAGTCGTCGAATGGAAAGATCGATATTCTCATATCACGAGGTCTTCATCTGGGCCTTAGGATGTTTAGGCAAGTTCGAGCATCAATGTCATCTCGTTCTCACCCACTCCACAACTCCACTTATATGGTCAATATGGTATCCAACCCATTAGAGTGGCCTATTTTTGCCTCTGAAATGCACGACACATCCCAGCTTCCGCATGGTATATTGTCCAAAGCAAACAAGAGGTGGAGTTTTAGCTCGACATGTGAGACAATGATAAAATCTTTACGTCATGTAGCATGTGGGAGTGTAAATTCCCCCGGGTTAGATTCTCGGGATTTAACCCGACCCTAAGGAGTAAATGGGATTCCCTGGGCCCACTTGCGGGAGACGGAGAGCTTATAAGCCCACTAGGAAAGAAAGCCTACTAAGCGGGTGAGCCCGTGAAGAGAGGAAAGCCCACTAAGCGGGTGAGCCTGGAAGAGAGGAAAGCCCACTAAGCGGGTGAGCCTGCGAAGAGAGGAAAGCCCACTAAGCGGGTGAACTCGCGTGGAGAGCTGAACCCACTTGGAGAGCTGAACTCACATGGAGAACTGAACGCACCAGGAGAGCTTGCAAGGAGAGCTGAACTCACCTAGAGAACTGAACCCACCAGGAGAGCTGAGAGCTCGCGAGGAGAGCTGAGAGCTCGCGAGGAGAGCTGAGAGCTCGCGAGGAGAGCTGAACTCACTTGGAGAACTGAACTCACCAGGAGAACTGAGAGCTCGGGAAGAGAACTGAGAGGTCGCGAGGAGAGCTGAACCGGCGCGTGCAGAAGTGGTCAACACCTCTGAGTTGACCGCCAAAAATCGCGCCTCATTTATGACGATATTGGCGTTTACGGAAGAGAATTCAAAGGAAGAATCTACGCCATAAATGCTCATTAAGCCCATTAAAAGAGAGCTGGGACTATAAATATGGGGGTATAGGCTCAAAGAAAGGGGTTGGAAAATTTTTCATTTGCATTCTTGAGAGAAAAACACTTATAGTTCTTGAGAGGATTGTAACATAAAACTTGAGAAATAAAACACATATTTTACGAATTTTTTACTTATTTTCGATTAAATCTAGTGTGAGAGATTCAGCTCTCACATTTTGGCGCCGTCTGTGGGGAGAGAAGACAAACACTCCGGCGAATTCGCTGAAGAACACTAACTCTGCCAAGAAAAAGAATGGAGACACCATCAGATTCTTAAATCGGAAGTCAGCATGCTGATGCAGCCAACTAGGTGGCCTCAGTGGTGAATCAGGACTCCCAGGCAGAGCTGAAGCTGATGCTGGCGACGCTGGTGGCATCTGCTGAAAAACAGAAGGAATCAAGCGATGCGTTCATCGCTCGTTTCAATAGCCACGAAGAGCACATGACAACCCGGCTCGTGACCATAACGAATGTCCAGTCCGATCTGGAGGTTCGCCTAGGAGCCTTGACGAGCCCGATTGGGAGAACCGCGCTAATGGTCCTGACCCCGGTGAACCCAGGAGATGGTGGGAATGGAGGTACCAGCAATGTGGATGAGAACCGGAGAGCTGACAATTTTTCAACCTGAATCGGAGAGCTGGTGACCCTGCGGGTCCGAACTGGTGAGGCGAGAGCTCGCTGGATGCAAGCTGGGGAGATGGTAATCCTGCTGATCTGAACAGGAGAGTTGACGCCCCTTCGGGTCCAAATTAGGGAGCTGGCAATCCTGTTGATCCGAGCCGGAGAGCTAACGCCCCTACGGGTCCGAACTAGGGAGCTGGCAATCCTGCTGATCCAAACCGGAGAGCTGACGCTCATGCTGATCCGAACCGGAGAGCTGACACCCCTACGGGTCCGAACTGGGGAGTTGGAAATCCTGTTGATCCGAACCGGAGAGCTGACGCTCCTGCTGATCCAAACCAGAGAGCTACCGCTCCTACGGGTCCGAACTGGGGAGCCGGCAATCCTGCCGATCTGAACCGGAGAGCTGATGCCACTATGGGTCCAAACTGGAGAGCTGGCGATCCTGTCGATCTGAACCGACGAGTTCATGCCTCTACAGGTCCGAACTGGTGAAGCAACGATTCGCTAGATGCGAATCGTAGAGCTGGAAACCAAAGAACTCCAGGAGACACTAGAGAGCTGCATACTCCAAGCTCCGTAAGGATGGATGACGACAACCTGGGAAGGGGCTCGCATGGACAAAGAGATTGCGAGTACGATGCGCTCCGAAGATCTATCGATAAGTCGAATGCTGAACTTCTTGCGGTGACATCAAAGGTCCATCGAGTCGCCAGCGTGGCCCCGAAGATTGATCTTGTGATTGCGGAGACAAAGAGGACTCTTTTCACTGCACGTATTGCGAATGCGCGGTTAAGAGACACCAGCAAGCTGAGATTCCCTATTTACGAAGGGAAGTCGGACCCAAAGGCACACATGACAGCCTTCAGGATTGCCGCCACCCGAGCACATTTCATCGAAGAGGAGAAAAATGCAGGGTACTGCAGAGTCTTCGTAAAAACCTGACAGGATCAACTCTCGAGTGGCTTTCCCATCTCAAGGGGGATTCGATTGACAATTTCACACAATTGTCGACGGCATTCCTAAAGCACTATTCCATTTTCATGGACAAAGGAACCTCGGATGCTGACCTCTAGACTTTAAGGCAAGGTCCAAATGAATCACTTAGAAGTTTTATTGAGCGGTTCAAGGCCGTCAAAGCAAAGGTGTCCGGTGTAAGTAAGTTGACAGCACTTGCTGCACTCAAACATGGGCTCTGGCATGAGTCCCCTTTCCGTTTTGACTTGACAATCCACAAGCCGGAAACGATTGAGGACGCACTTCATCGTTCTGCGAACTGGATGATTGCCGAAGAGGAAAAGGTTGCTCTTTCCAAGAAGTTTAAGGCTGTAAAAGGATCTTTCGAACCTACATTCCTGCCGAAAAAGTTCGAGAAAAAGGAGGGCAAAGAATTCCAAGGAGGATCTAAAGGCTCTCACTAGTACAATGTGGAGAAAGGGGGGCAAAAGCAGGAGAGCAAAGACGGACCGCACATGCTGGGACGCGGCCCGGATTCTTACTGCAAGTTACACAAGTGCAATGGCCACGCCACGCACGAGTGTTTCAAGTTAAAGAAATTCCTCAGTAAGAAGTTCGCCAAAGGAGAGCTGAAAGGAGGAATCGACCTTGAAGCAATCGTTCGTGAGATGGAAGCCCCAGAGGAGAACATAGAGGCCCCTGCGGGGAAAAGGGCTCGGAGTCCGGAACGAGGAGGAACAGCAAAGGCTCCTCAAAAGAAGCGCATAGACTTCATCATGGGGGATCAAGTCATTGTCGAGAATCAGTTTCTTCGGTGAAGTCATATGTGAGAAAAGCAGAATTCGGTAAAGCAAGATACATTCCGGATCCCGGAAGTGAGATAAGCTTTACTGAACAAGACGCATCTCACCTAGACTTACCACACGATGATGTTCTAGTCGTCGAACTTGACGTCAAGGCAAACTGCAAGGTATCACGAGTTTTGATTGACACCGGAAGCACCATCAATGTCATGTTCCTAGAGACGCTCAAACGAATGGGACTCGACTGTTCAGAAGTAAGGGGTCCTCCGACTCCCTTAACAGGATTTAGCGGAATGAAGGAAATGTTGCTCGGCCTTATAAGACTTCTAGTGTCTACACAAGGGGTCTATAAGCTCGTTGAATTTACCATGGTGGATCGACCGGCAGCTTACAAACTCATTTTGGGAACTCATTGGCTCCATGAAATGAAGGTTGTTCTGTCCACGTATCACCAGTGCGTGAAGTTTCCAACCAAAGGTGGTGTAGGAGTGCTCCACAGAATTCAGAAGAACTCCCGAATATGCTACATGGCTGGCGTCAAGTCTAGGGTTCAATAGCAGCTAAAGGGCTCGAAATTCTCTTTCGAAGAAGAAAATCTGAGTCCAAAATCAGGTGATGACCAAATAGCCCCAAGTCCGGAGGTCATCAAAGAAAAAGATCTGCAAAAGCGTACCACAAATGTTCCTCTCGACCCACAAGATCTAGAGAAGTGCGTAATCATAGGATCCCAGCTGAAAGGAGAGCTGAAGCGCGAACTGATTTAGTTTTTGCGGCAAAATAAGCGAACATTTTCATGGACAACCAGCGATATACCGGGAATAAGTCTCGATGTGATCTCACATCAGCTAAATGTCGAAGCAGCCTTCAAGCCGATAAAACAGAAAAAGCAGAAGCTTGGTCCGGAGAAGTCCTAGGTCGTAAACGACGAAGTGTCAAAACTTTTGGCGAACGAATCAATAAGAGAAGTACACTATCCTGAATGGTTAGCGAATCCCATGGTGGTGAAAAAGAAGAATGGAAAATGGAGGATTTGTGTCGATTTCATAGATCTTAACAAAGCCTGCCCAAAAGATAGTTTCCCGCTCCCTCACATCGACTGATTGGTAGATGCGACAGCGAGAAATTAGTTACTCTCCTTCATGGATGCCTTCTCTGGATATAACCATATTCTAATGAATCCAGAAGACCAAGAGAAGGATTCCTTTATAACTGATAGGGGAATCTACTGCTACAAGGTTATGCCCTTCGAATTGAAGAATGCTGGAGCGACATATCAAAGACTGGTGAATAAGATGTTCTCATCTCAACTTTGTGAAACCATGGAGGTTTACATCGATGACATGCTGGTGAAGTCCTTGGTAAAAGGTGAACATGTCCAGCATCTCGCCAGGTGCTTCGAGACCCTTAATCAATTCAGAATGAAGCTGAACCCAGAGAAATGCACGTTCACAGTTACTCCCAGAGAATTTTTAGGCTATCTCGTAACCGAGAGGGATCGAGGCTAACCTGAACCAGATAATAGCAATTCTCTCGATGCCGTCACCAAAAACGCTAAAGGAAGTTCAACGCTTGATGGGAAGGATCGCTGCTCTAAACAGATTCATTTTGCGGTCAACCGAAAAATGCCTACCACTTTTCCAACTCTTGAAGGAGAATAAGCGTTTTCTTTGGGATGACCAATGCGAGAATGCATTATCCAAGCTGAAGAACTATCTCGCCAACCCACCGGTGTTGGCGAAACCTGTGCAGGGAGAAACTTTATACTTGTATGTAGCAGTGTCTCCTGTCGCATTAAGCGGGGTACTAATAAGAGAGGATGAGACTAATCAAATACATATCTTTTACGTCAACAAAAGTTTAGTTTCTCCCGAGACGAGATACATAATGGCCAAAAAGTTAGCTCTTGCCATAATAGTTTCAGCAAAGAAGCTACGCCCGTATTTCCAGTTTCACTCGATTGGGGTGATGACTACACAGCCACTGCGAACAATTCTTCATGGTCCAAACCAATCCGGAAGGATAGTCAAATGGGCCATAGAATTGAGTGAGTATGACATCGAGTACCGAAATAGGTTAAGCGCAAAATCGTAGGTGCTAGCAGATTTCATTGTCGAGCTACCAATTGGGGTCCAGGAGGGATCGCCATCCCAGCAAGTTTGGGGGCTTCAAGTCGACGGCTCGTCCACGCGATCAGGATCCAGAGTCGGGGTGCGGCTAGAATCCCCAACGGGAGAAGTGATCGAGTAGTCGTACAGACTCGCGTTCAACGCTTCAAACAACGAATCGGAGTACAAAGCGCTCATTGCCGGCTTGAGATTAGCTTTGGGAATTGGGGTTAAAGACCTCCAAACTCAAAGTGACTCTCAACTCGTAGTAAGTCAGATCAGTGGAGAATACGAGGCAAAAGATGATAGAATGGGAGCTTACCTAGAAGTTGTTCAAGGGCTCATAAGTCAATTCAACTGATTCGAGTTGACGAGAGTCCTGCAAGGTGAGAATAGTTCGGCGGATGCGCTGGCGGCGCTGGCATCGACATCCGACCCTCTAGTGCGAAGGATGATAACAGTAGAGACTATCGAAGTAGCAAGCATAGCTATTACAGGAAAAACCATGGCGATACAGACGCGATCAATGAAAAAGCGCTCTCAACAAACTCCTAGGGAGGAACCGGCGGGAGCTATCCACGATCTCGACCAGGCCGCCGAAGGGAACCTCACCCCAACTAGCGATGAGCCCAACCCTGACGCTGGTTTGAACAACGATGTTCAAGATGCGGCGGGACAAACGGACGATGAAGAAGTCGACCAAGAGGACGATGACATTGAACCGGGTGGCACCACCAATGAAATAGGAGATCATGCGAGCAGTCAACTTGACACCAAGCAAGTACCTGCAAGAAACACAAGATTTGATGGCTCCCCTCCCAATTCAAATGTCGACGACTCACTTAAGGTCAGGCAAGCTGACGAATCCAATGAGCAAGCACCAAGAGATTTGGGCGAGGAAAACCAAGATTGGAGAACACCTATCGAAGCGTATATTACAACAGGAAAGATGCCAGATGACAAGTGGCAGGCGCGAAAGCTGAAAGTGAGAAGTGCGCGGTTTTGTATTGTCGACGGACTCCTTTACAAACGCAGTGTTACTAGGCCTTACTTTGTGTGCGTAGGACCCAAAGAAGCATTAACCATCATAATAGAAGTTCATGAAGGTTTTTGCGGGTCGCATTCGCCAGGAAGGACTCTAGTTTTGAAAATCAAACGGTTAGGATATTTCTGGCCGACTATTGTAAAGGAATGCAAAGAGTACGCGCGATGGTGTGGGCAATGCCAAAAGCACGCCCCATTCATTCACCAACCTGCCGAACAACTGTCATCCATCTCTTCTCCATATCCGTTTATGACATGGTCGATGGATATCGTCGGACCACTAAACCCTTCAACTGGGGGGCAAGATTTATGTTGGTGTTGACGGATTATTTTTCTAAATGGATAGAAGCCGGAGCTTTCAAGAATGTTACCGAACCAGTAGCCCAAAAGTTTGTATGGCGAAACGTGATATGTCGTCACGGGTTGCCGTACGAGATAGAAACTGATAATGGGTCCCAGTTTATCTCAACCAAGTTCGAGGCGTTCTGTTCCACATAGAAAATAAGATTAACCAATTCAACACCAAGATATCCACAAGGGAATGGCCAAGTGGAAACCGCAAACAAAACTTTACTCAGCAACCTGAAGAAAAGGTTGGGGGCTTTTAAAGGAGGATGGGCCAATGAACTTCATGGATTCTTGTGAGCCTGCCGAACTACACCCAGGAAAACGACTGATGAGACTCTGTTCTCTCTCGTATATAGGATGGAGGCAATAGTTCCCGCGGAGGCTGCCGTTCCTGGACTTTGCAGAACGATCAACACGGTGGATCCCGACAAGAATGATGAGATGATGAAGGACAACCTCGATCTTATAGATGAGAGGCGGGACCAAGTGTCAGAAACGCTCCAAAACTATCAACACGCGGTGGCTCGCTATTACAACTCTCGGGTAAGGATCCGATGTTTCAATGTGAGTGATCTCGTACTTCGGCGGGTATTCTCAATGGCGCCGGAAAACTAGGCATAAACTGGGAGGGTCCTTACAAAGTAACGCGAGTTGTGCGCTACGGCGTGTATGAGCTGGAGTCCGAAGATGGCGTCAAGATCCCAAGGTCGTGGAATGCGATGCATTTTAAAGCATACTTCTGATTCTGGAAGTACAAGAAAGCATTGTAATCAAGTTTCTATAATTCGTTTGCATCAATAAAGAAGCCTCTGCGTTTTTGTTTTAACGCTTTCGGGATACTTATATATAAAAAAAATCGAAAAAAGAGCCCGAACCGCACTCACACGAGGGGCACGATCCGAGCAGCTGAAAAATCTAAAAAATACTTAAGTCAAAAGAGCTAAAAAAAAGCTAGAAAATGCTTAAGTAAAAAAGCTAGAAAATCTTAAGTCAAAAAGCTAAACGAAAAGCTTAAGTCAAAAAGCCGAACAAGAAGCTAAGATAAAAGCTAAAAACGACTAAGTCTAAAATCTAAGACAAAGAGGTTAGAATAAAAGCTAAGAAACGCTAAATGAAAACCGCGCTCAAAAAGTAAAAAGAGCTCGGAAGGAACTTAAGCTAAAGCTAATAAAAGGTTTAAGGCCTAAAGGCCGGACTAAAAAGAAAAAGGATTTAAATGAAAGAATAAACAACGCTTAAATAAATCCATCAAAAGTCTCCAATAAATAAAGCATCAGGCCATCCTGAGCAACATGTGACAAAAGTCTAGAAAATATAAAGCAAGCTCGAGATAAAACCCGAGCAAACTACTAAAACATAGAAAGATAGAGGAAATAACAAAAGTCTCTGAATCATAAAAATAAAGACAAAAAGCAATCCTAAGTCTGAAAAGGCTCCTCCACAACGGCAACGCGGATCTCCTCCACCAAATCGTCCATCTTGGGTCCCATGTTGGACCCAAACTCGTCAATAAGAACCGCAACATCAGTAGAAGTGGTGACGGGAATGTCGGTGGCGGAGTCCGGAGGGGGAACGCGCGAGCTACCATCAGGAGTGAGAACCGGAGTCGTGACCAGAGAGGATGGCAGAATCTCTGAAGCCGAAGGCAGGAGCAAAGATCCTGAGAAAAGGTGCACAAATCCCTCCAAGTCAAGAGGGGGAATCTTCGCCTTGGCTTTGTCAGACGCCTTCCTCACAATTTCGCAATCAGCAGTAAGAACCTCAAGCTCTGCCTTGAGATCCGGGACCTCACCTTTCTCAATGTTCGAAATGAGCTCAAGCTTGGCGTTGACTTCGCCAAAATACACAAGCGAGTCCCGGGCAGCACTTTGAGCAACAAGGTGAAGCTTCACCTGCTCAATCCCATCGCATACCATCTCGGCAACTGCTTTCTTCGCCTCATCTCTAGCCTGCGCTGCGTCAATATCCCGAGAACTAGTAAGCGCGTTGAGACGAGCCTCCGCCTCCTCGAGACGAGATGTAAGAGCGGCCTTCTCAGCTTCAAGTACAAGCTTCTCCGGAAAATAAGCAAAGGACTCGGATCGTACCATCTTACACTTCTCGTGCATCTCGGTCCGGTCCTCCTTTGTATCCATCACGGCGGTCTCCATATCGAACATGTGACTGTGAGCTTCCTTCAGCTCCACCGTGAGCGAGGCAACCTGGTCCTTCGCAGCTTTCAAGCCGGATCCGTCTTTGGCGGCGGCAAGTTGGCGGCCAAATAGCTCGAGAGTACTATTGTACCAACCTAAAGACTGCACAAAAGAAAGACACAGAGCTTAATCAACACTTAATAAAATAATGGTGATAAAGTAATGAAAGATAAGCAAGACAATAAATGTGTCTCATTTACCTCGCCGATGCTCCTAGAAAACTTCTTGTAGTGATCGCGAACCTCATCCGGAAGATCTAGAATTTCCGGGACTTTGCAGCCCTCAAAGCGGAAGTGACGAAAGAGATATGAGGATGAATCCGCATCCACAACAATCGACTTGTTCGCGTTGTAATCGAAACCCCAGTCATACTTCTTCCTCTTGGCGTCACCCCGCGCATTCCCCTATTATGAGAGTTTCCTCTTCAAAGATCCTCGCGAGGAGGGAGCGCCTTCAGCAGGCAAAGGAGCATCCTGGGCTGTGGGCAAAGCGATGACGAGTCGGCGACCCGGTTTCGTGATAGCCGAAGGATCAGCTGACACCATTGGAGCTTTCCCAGATCTCTTGGATCCCTTATCCGAACCTGCGGAAGGAGGAACAGCGAGGGCGGAGGAGGCAACAGGGGGAGCTTCGCGACGTGCCAGCATGCTAGAATCCTGGGCAGCAGCATTCTTGGCTTTCCTGGCGGCACGGTAAGAAGTCATCACGATGTCACTTAGAGAGAACAGATGTGAAAGATTTTTTATATAAAAAAAAACTTAAGTAAAAGGCAATAGCGCAAACCGGTGGTTTGGTTGGAATGAGGTGGACGCTAAGATTCGCAGACGATCCCAAGTTGCAAATTGGATTCGAAGTAAAAGATTCCCACAAGGACTTCTCCGGGCAGCAGGAGCAAATGAAATCCACAAGATCCCGAGAAAGCTTTGGGAGCTTTCCCTTCTTCCGATTTAGCGTTGTATGGAAAAATAAAAAGATATTAGAAGTTATAAAATATAGAAATGCATTAAACTATAAGTTATAAAAGATGTTATCCAATTCCATTAACCGGGTTCATGGGACCAATCCAGAACCGCTAGGTGGGAAAGACAGCTGAAAGTCGACTCGTTTACGGGAAAGTAAAAGTAGAATCGCTTCCAAAGCTCGTCTTTCTTGGGGAAACCCGAGAGGATGTTGCAGCGAGGATTTGACATCGAGTAGAAAAAGCCAGGTTGGTTGCGAACCCCTCTTACCGACTCAAGACGGACAAGAGACTTAACGTCAAGTTCAAACCCGTTCTCTTCAGCTAAGATTTGCAAACCTACAATGGTACGAATGAGGTTCGGACAAATCTGAGCTAAAGCAATCCCGAGAGTATGCATGAAGTGGATAAGGAGCTCAGGTAAAGGGAAGGAGAGTCCGCATTCTGTAAAGTAAACCTCGTATGCACAACAAAGACCATCTCTAACTACCTCAGGGTTCTCTAAGGGAGACGGAGAGATAAGCTCAACATTCTCCGGTATGCGGCAACTGTTCTGTAATCCTACTAATCTATCTATAGATAACCTGGATTGCGGATGAGGACCAAAGAGGGGAAGTCGATCAAGAACTCGATGGGGAGTGGTGGCTGGCGATCGCCTCGGTCTCAACTCGGGAGAAAGACTCGATCTTAGCTCGGGTGTTCCTCGCGAACTGAAACTCGGATTTGATAGAGAAGAAGCATCTCGATCCGGGGTGAGAGTGAGAACCTCTGAGCCGCCCGACTCGGGAGAAGTAACTAAAAATTCCATGACGGGAGAAGCAGGTGTCCACGCCGGCTCAGGTGAGCAGGCTCGGATCGGCTCGGATCGGCTCGGATCGGCTCAACTAGTGGGATGGCACGTTCGGCTTGGCTTAGAGCGGGAAACCTGGCTCGGGTATAGCGTTCACCTCGAGTGAACTAGCTCGAGACGATAGAACCGGCTTGCGGGGCGGAGCAATCGGCTCGGTGGGATCGATGAGCAGAGCAAAGATTGGCTCAGATGAACCAGCTCGGCTCGGAGCGCCCAGCTTGCAGACCGGTGCGGAGATCGGCTCGGACGAACCAGCTCAGCTTGAAGCGCCTAGCTTGCGGACGGTGCAGCAATCGCCTCGGCCAAATCAGCTCGGCTCGGAGCGCCTTGCTCGCGGATCGGTGCAGCGGACAGCTTAGGCGGTTTAGCTTGGGACAGCACGTGCTCCGAGCCGAAGGGAGCGCCTAGCTCGCGGACTGGTGCGGCAGTCGTCTCGGCTGAATCAACTCGGCTCGGAGCGCCCGGCTTGCGGATCGGTACGGCTGGCAGCTTAGGCGGTTCAGCTCGGGACGACGCGTGCTGCGAGCCGAAGGGAGCGCCCGCGTGGTTCAGCTCGGCGAGAGGTGGTGCCCAGCTCAGATTTTCGGCGGTGCGGCCCGAGTTTGGAGAAAGAGGAAAATCCATGGAAAAGAGAAGAAGAGAGAGAAAGAGGAAGGGGAAGGAGAAGAGATAAAAAAAATGTGGAGAAGAAAAAGAGAAACAAATTAAAGAGAAAAAGAAAAGAAAAGAAAAATACACTTTTCTCCAACAATTAAGAGAATTTTTGGATCAAAAGTGAATAATCCTAAAATTCCTTAGAGACTTATTGAAAAATCGAACTTCCCGAAGAACGATGAAGAACAAATAAGAAAAGTGGCGCTATGATCCAAAAAGATCAAATTTAGCACTAAAAAAACTGTTTTGCATGATTAAAGTCACCGGAAAACGAATCAAAGCAGAGAAATCAAACAGGAATGCAAAGAAAACTCAAGAACAAGTCTATAGAGAATAAAGACTAATCAAAAACCAGAAAATTCCTATGAGAGAATTGTGAGGTAGAGTTACCTGGAGATTATCTTGAGGAATGAATTGCACAAGGGCACTGCAGAATGCTGGATAGTGGGCTTAAATAAAAAAATGGCTAGGAGTTATTTCAGGAAAGAATTTAATAAGTCAAGATTCTTGCCAGAAGATATGATCTGCAAAATATCCTAATTGACAGAAAATCCGATTAAAGGTTTAAATCACGTACTAATTTGAATCCCGCAATGGAAACTTTCATTACAGGATTGGAGGGGCAAAATGTGGGAGTGTAAATTCCCCCGGGTCGGATTCTCGGGATTTGACCCGGCCCTAAAGAGTAAATGGGATTCCCCGGGCCTACTTGCGGGAGACGAAGAGCTTATAAGCCCACTAGGAAAGAAATCTCACTAAGCGGGTAAGCCTGTGAAGAGAGGAAAGCCCACTAAGCGGGTGAGCCCGCGAAGAGAGGAAGCCACTAAGCGGGTGAGCTCGCGTGGAGAGCTGAACCCACTTGGAGAGCTGAACTCACCTGGAGAACTGAACCCACCAGGAGAGCTGAGAGCTCGCAAGGAGAGCTGAACTCACCTGGAGAACTGAACCCACCAGGAGAGCTGAGAGCTCGCGAGGAGAGCTGAGAGCTCGCGAAGAGAGCTGAACTCACCTGGAGAACTGAACTCACCAGGAGAACTGAGAGCTCGGGAAGAGAACTGAGAGGTCGCGAGGAGAGCTGAACCGGCGCGCGCGGAAGTGGTCAATGACTCCGAGTTGACCGCCGAAAATCGCGCCTCATTTATGACGATATCGGCGATTACGGAAGAGAATTCAAAGGGAGAATCTACGCCATAAATGCTCATTAAGCCCATTAAAGAGAGCTGGGACTATAAATATGGGGGTAGAGGCTCAAAGAAGGGGGTTGGAAAATTTTTCATTTGCATTCTTGAGAGAAAAACACTTGTAGTTCTTGAGAGGATTGTAACACAAAACTTGAGAAATAAAACACATATTTTCGATTAAATCTAGTGTGAGAGATTCAGCTCTCACATACCAGTTTTGCATCAACTTGAAAATCCAAAAAATGATGTGTTTACTTAGTTTTGCTTTTTTTGTCAAAAAATTTTTAGTTTTGATTATGTTTTTGTTTTTTTGTTTTCTGGCATGAAAAAAGCTTGAAATAAAAAAAATATTTATGAGAATAAATTCCAAATCATTTCATATACAAATAGTTACATATACAATAAAATTAAATAACAATATGAATATATGTATCCTTTTGCACTCGATTTAACTATAATTTTTATGGATTAAACGTTGTATATCAAATAAATAATTGGATACACATAAAAATATCAATAATTTTTATTAATTAATTTAGAAATTTGCATTTTTTTGTCTAGATGTAAAAAAAAAAATAATAGGAAATTAAAAGAAAAGAAAATTCAATAATAAAATCAAATAAAAATGTAAATATAATACTATATATGTTAAAATTATATCCTACCACACTTTAACCCCATATTTTATGGTTATTTTTATTTGTGAAGATCTGCTGTCTTTTATTATTCACTATATTCCCTTTTTATTTGTCATTTATGTTTTTCTATATGTATAATGATATCAAGATTTTTTTATCAATTATTACAACTTAAATCTCATTATAGAAACTCAATCTTAAATGTCTAACTCATGCACTAGAACCATTACCGGTAGGTTAAAAATGATTTGGCATGATATCAAGATCTAAATTTAAAAGGGGTGAATTGCACCAGTAACCAGATTTAGGTGTGTTATCAATTAAGTAAGTGACCATTGGAATACAATCTTATATTTTAGGAATATATACATCGAAATTATCTCATTGATACCCTTTATTAGATATAGAAGAGTAAGAGGAAGAAGAAGAAGACTAAAGATGCGGCTAGGATTAGGAAATCATAGAGCCTGCTTTGATACCATGTTATGCTGAATAATTCTCATTAACAAAAATAGGTTTTACAATGTTTGTGTTATATATAAATGGTATAATGCTGAAACGAAATGTTTATAATATTTTGTAAAATACGATATAATGATTCCGCATCTCCTTTTCTCTCTATCAACATCTCCAATATCACTAAACTCATCAACATTAACTATCTCATTTGAAGCAAACAAATCAGGGCGTTACTCGAAGGACATGAATTGCAAGGGTTTCTTGATGCTAATCATGTTCTGCCTTCTTTTGAAATTCTTGTCAATGGACAGATGGTTCCCAATCCAACTCTTACTCGTTGTCGAAGGCAAGATAAATTTCTGTATAGCACTATGCTATGCGCTATTTTACAGGTTATGCAATCGGTGGTCTCAACAACAACGACATCCTCTAAAATTTGGTATATTCTAGCCATTATTTACGGCAATCCAATAAGAGGCCATATTCGCCAATTGAAACATTAGTTTCACACCTTTTGAAGGGCAATAAGACAATAACCAATTATATGTGAGCTATTAAATCAAAGGCGGATGATCTGGCTTTACTCAGTAAACCCATTGGTGTTGAAGATCTAACTGAGCTAATTCTTACAGGTTTGGATGAGGAGTACAAACCTGAATTCGATAATATACATGGTCGAGATAAGCCAATTATGTTTTTGGAGCTTCATGAACGCCTTCTCAATCGAGAGGTTTTTCTCCTCTGTAGTGACACGGTGACACATGTCTTCGTGCCAATTACACCCGATTCGGGTGATACACGCAGTCGTAATACCAATTCATGGAGGAATGTATCAAATCGGCCCACCAATTTTTCTAGTTCGAACAACATGCATGGTTTTAGTAACAACTCACATCATGTTTATGACAATAACACATAACATAACTATGGCACCTGCAACTACACCAACATGTCTTCACGTCTCTTTCTTGGTCTCTGCCAAGCCTATGGTGAACAAGGGACATCTCTCCAAGCAGTGTCCCAAGTTTCAGATTATCCGTGCTGCTCCTCATCACAACAAGCAACCACCATCGTCTCAACATCAGATTTGGCAGGCTCAACACCTTATACATGGTACCCGCCTGCGAATACAGCCATGTTACATTGTGACTAATCTACCTGGTTTCTAGACCCTAGAGATTCTCATCACATGACTTCAGATCTAACGAATTTTTCACTACATGCGCCTTACAATAGAGGAGAAGATGTGATCCTTGGTGATGGCTCTATTGTTTCCATCTCAAACACTGGTTCCACACATCTTTCTTTTTATCTACTTTTTTATTAATGATGTTTTGTGTGTGCCTTCTTAGATAAAAAAACTTAATTTCAATATTTCAATTATATTGTGACATATACACCAACTTAATTTCAGGTATGGGATCAGACTATGGGGGCATTACGTCTACAAGGCAAGCCTAAAGAAGGGACGTACCACTGGCCAGATCCTACGGCTTCCTCTTCATCTCTATCTTATGCTTCGTCTACTCATGTTACTCTTTCAAATTGGCACTGTCAATTAGGCCATCCTTCTTTGCATGTTATTCAAACTTTGATTTTTAATAATGTTTGACCGTTTTCATCTAAATCTTTATTTCCTAAACCATGTAGTTCATTTTTTTATCAATAAGATGCATAAAATTCCGTTTTCTCATTCTACTTTATCATCATCATCACCTTTAGAAATAATTTTCTCAAATGTTTGGAGTTCACCTATATATTCTATTAATGGTTTCAAGTACTATGTGTTGTTTGTTGATAATTTCACTTGATATATTTGGTTTTATCCTTTCAAACAAAAATCACATGTTAGAAAGGTCTTTTCTAGGTTCAAAGCCTTAGTTAAAAATCATTTTAAAACTAAACTTAAGACTTTATATACTGGTAATGGAGGTGAATTCATTGCTTTGAAATTTTTTTGGCTATTAATGGCATCTCTCACTTTACAACTCCTCCTCAAACTCTGAAACATAATGGAATTTTGGAACATCGTCATAGGCATATTTTTGAAATTGGTTGAACACTTCTCATTAATGCTAAAATGCCTAAAGAATTCTGGTCCTATTATCTTGCAACTACAATTTATTTAATTAATTGTATGCCTACTTATATACTTGCTAATTGGTCACCATATCTGTGTTTATTTGTGATAGGTCTAGAATTTTTATCCTAAAACTAATAATGCATAGAACAGATCAATGTAGCAAAGTATAGGGTCGAATCCCATAGATACCAGAAAGTACACGATTTAGTTAAATCTCGAATCAAGTTAAAGCATAAATAATTAAGTTTGGTTGTGATTGAAATGAAAACGGTAAATAGAAAACGATTTAAAACTATGAAATAAAAGCATCAGAATTCAGGAAAACCACAGGTAGTCGGGATTAAAAGTCAAATTATCATTCAGGGATTTTCTTTGAAAATATTTCTCAAGATGAAAGACAAATAAAGAATAATGTCCTCTCGGAGTATTAAACCCTATCCTCAAATTATCAGAGACAAACTCTCGTCGTCTTTTAAATAATTGATCATGCAATACAGTTCATATTCAATTGTTCACAAGCATTCAAGACAATACTCTCGCAAGCAAGAACACTTATTCATCTCGACTATATCCAACTTCTAAACCAAATATCTTTGTGTTTATCAGTCTAAATTCAATGAACTAGTTAGCTACTCTAATTCATGCATTAATAATAAGTCTAGACTAAGAACCTAACAATTGTTATCCCCTTATGATAAATCTAACAATCAAACCATGATTTCCTTGGGAAACCCTAAAACCTAACTAGTGAATTATTCAGACATTGACAAGCAATCACCAATCAATATCATTGAAGAACACATAGTAAATAAATAGAGATATATTATAAAGGTATCATAAATCTTCTCCAAATACAAGGTTGAATCTCCTCTCCCTCAGTAAAACTCTCAGAAATCAAAAATAAAGCTAAATGAAAATAAAAGAGGTTTTTATGGTGTAAAAAGGAAAATAATTAAAAATAGGAAAACTTGATAGGATTGAGGACTTGATTTGCAAAATTGGAAATCTTCAAATTCTTCTCGGGGGAAGTGCCCGATCGAGCACATGGTTGCCCGATCGGGCAACTTATGATATTGCACGACTAAACTTCACTTGCCCGATCGATCCAAAACTTTCGATCTTTCCAGGGACTTTTGCCTGATCCTGCACTTTGTACTACAACTCCTGAAATCTTCTGAAATCAGCTGAAATGCATTGTTTTGCTCCGACACGACCCGAACACCTAGGAACCTAAAAATCTACCAAATATGCAAGGAAAACACTCGGAATAATGCATAATAGTAAACATAAATTCCCACTATTATGCATTAAAATCGAGTAATATCAACTCCCCCAGACTTAGATCTTTGCTTGTCCTCAAGTAAAGCAAGATTCAATCTGGAGAAGAGGTTTGAAATGGACCACACAGAAACTCACAAAAACTCAAAAACCATAGGCATAGTTTCAAATCCAAAAGACACCAATCTAAAATAACCACTTTGATTTAATTGTTGACACCACTAAACTAATAACATATTTCATACTCTAAATCCCAAATCAATCAAGTATCAAATCATATCAACCAGCTTTTTAAATTCAATTAAGTTTATTTACATGCATTCTCATCTATGATATATTAATCAAATTACTCAAGTACATCTTCTATTGAAATGCCCATACCAAACAGAGCATCAACCGACTTCTGGTCCTGATTCTTTTTCCCCCTTTCTCACTTTTTTTATTTTCGTACTTTTCTGCGTTTTTCTTTTCTTTCTTACTGCTTTTTTTTAGCAGCCCGACAATGACTTAGAACTTCTAGGTCACGCTTTCAACTCTTTTCTGAACCGGTTTTTTAATTTTCTAAAGGAATAGAGAGAAATGACCTGGACCGTACTGAAAGAACTTGTCGGCTTTATAGAACACTAAAGAGCAAGGTACCTAATTCTCAGAGTATTTCAACACCATAAGAAAGAATAATTCAGATTTAAATTAAGTTCTATCATGACAGAGCTAGCATCAATTCATCAATAACTCAAAAGACCAGAACTTTCAGAAACAAGCAATCAGCAATGGGGTTCTAATCCTAATCTCAGCAATTAATCTAAGTCAGCAATCCAGAGAAATCGAAAACCATACCAACACTTGGTTATTTATCATCATTGATTTTGATCATGGTTCCTTCGACAGACTCAGTTAGATTAAAAACGAAAAATTTGAAAAATTTCACCAAAAAGACAAATCATCAAAATGTAGTTAGTATCATTACACCCTCCCCCAGACTTACTTCACACCGTCCCGGTGTGAAAATAAATATAAGAGAAGGCATAGAAGTAACCAGAATCAATAGAAAAGTTTGTAACGGATGAAAGTAGATAATAATATTATATTAGTTCAAGGAAAAAAGATATACTAAGGTGAATTTCTCCCAAATCTGTTCTGGACTCCTTTTCCTCCTGTGCTATGCCTGCAAAAAGAACAAGCACTCAAGAGAAGTGTTAGCAATGGTTAAACAATAATTGAACAATGATAGCTTAAACACTAACAAGAATCAATTGCAAGAGAAACCATTGAAGACATTATGATCGAGCAATACTAATCAAAAATCAGCAAGAATCATATATAAGAGGCATCATTCAGAACAGTTAACAATAATCATTCTAGTATCACACAATCAAGTGGTAAGTAAAGAGCAATGATCAAGTAGTAATAATTATAATTAGCAAGAATCAAGAATTACTTAATGAGAAAAACCAATCAATCATGAATCTAAACTCAAACTAAGTCAAAACACAAGAAAGATGGTGAATGGTGAGCAATGATCTAAGCAATACTAATCAGAATTAGCTAGAATCAAGAGAGAAACCATCCAAATAGCCAACAATTAAAGTGAGAAAGATGAGTAATGGAATTAGATAAAAGATAACCTGGAACGTCTTGAAGAACTTTCGTCAGTAATAACCTGAATCACTTTGAACTCAAAACTAAAAATAAGTAAGTTAGGACTAAAAGATGACTCAAAATTTTTGAAAAAACAACTAAACTAGACTCCAAATAATGGGTTGCCTCCCACTCATCGCTTTGTTTAACGTCACTTAGCTTGATGTACTTACCTCTAATGTAAAGACCCATATTTTCTACGTGAATATTTTCGGTTTTATGTAACTATTCCTGATTATAAGTCCCGAATATTATAACTATACGCTATTGATAAAATTTTATTATCTCGTTTAATTAATATAGCGGACGGGAAAACCGGAACGAACTCGAAACCCTAAATTAGAATCGAAATCAAATTTCTGGTTTAATAGAAATCCCAATGAAAATTGGTTAATTAAAAAAAAACTTAGGCTAATGGATTTGATCTTGAGTTGAGATTTATTTTTGATTAAGTGAGGATGTTGGGCTTGTCTTTGTTGAGGTTAAAGGAAGAAAGACCTATGGTGGATTTAATCATGTTTGGATTTTAAATTGGGCTCATACTTATCAAGTTAAGTTGAGATTGAATTGGGCCCAAAGTTAGCAAGGTGAGTTGGGTTGATTTTTCTAAGGAAGAACTCGTCTTGGTTAGTCTTGCATGATCATGCACTAATGGAAGGTTAGACATGATGAGGTGT
>OVBE01004358.1:0-24209 GCA_900406425.1 Iberis pinnata | reverse complement strand
GTCCATTCATAATCAGGTTTATCAAGCTTTTCATTCAGAAGGCAGTTATCAATTCAGAGAAGTTCAAGAGACATAAACATATCAAAGAGAGTCTTAAAACACCAAAACGTGTCCTATCACTTCTAAACTCGATTTCAAGGTTAAATAACAAGTTTATGCACAAAACCAATCATCCATATCCATATTCATCAAGTGATTCATCAAAAATGAAATTAAACACCAAAATAGATTCAAAGAATACAAAGGGACATAAATAGATTATATAGAAGATATCACATGATATGATCCTCCCTTGATGATCGATGCTTTGAAGGTGGAGTATAGGTTGAACAGAATATAACCAGGGGATTTGCAGAATGATGGAGTGAAGGTAGATTTTTATGGACATGATAACAACAAAGAGATGTGATCCTTTGTAGTTTGGATAGAGGATTCAAGGATATCACACCCAAGAATCCAAAAGACCTTGAGAATAACTCTACAAGGAATTTGCTTTGGAATCACTCCTTAGCATATTCTGAATCACTCATATTTTAAGAGAATACTCTTTTTTTTTTATCTCAAACTTGCTTAATGAAAGAATGTGGCGTGGTACTTACATATAAAGGCATAGAAATGACTCTTAGACTTGTAAACCTATTAAAGACAAGATATTAAAAGCACAAATTTGAATATATTTCAATTTAAAAGAAATGCTCCTCTTTAGCATGTGAAATATGTCTTGGTCTTGTCTTTATGATCAAACAATTGAGCAATTACGTAGTGAACCAATTGCCTCATTAAAAACCAAACTTGGAAAACCTATTGGGACAAAACCAAGTCTGAGAAAAAGAGTACAACTGGAAACACTAATCTAATTGTTGATCATTGGTTTGGATGCATAAGATAGTTGTACGTATTACATTCAAACCTATGTCATTGGAAGGGTTCCAAAAATGACTCAAAAGTAATAAGATAGCTGCAACAAGCTTCTTGGTCCTATCCCTTGTCATTGGTCTTTGTTGAATCTCCATAGCGTCCTCTGGTTCAAGCATTGCATCATCAGCTTCAAGCATTGTCTCCTTAGCTCCTTGAGTGTTGCTCTTTAGATTTACATCATAAGATCTTGTTTGAGGCCTCCGCTTGGTTGTTTCCATGGGGGTATTGCAGGGTGGACTTACTCAATTGTGTCTTCCAGGTCGCACATAACGCCTCAAACTTGTTCGAGATAAACTATGATCGTTATCCATCACAATTTTGTAAGGTAGCCAGTGGTGACATATTATGTTTTTCCATACAAACTTCTGGACCGCAACGGTCCCACAACATCCATTGACCATCTTATAAATGGATACATAGAGGAAATAGAGGAAAAATTCTCTACAGGTTGATTGATTAACAAAGCGTTTCTTTGGTACATTTTGCAGCGTTTGGCATACTCCTTAACAATCTTTAGCCACCGTTGGCCAAAATTAACCTTAGTGTTTGATTTTTAACACCAAATTCCACCTTGTTGAGTGCGATCTACACAGACTTTCATATACCTCTATAATGATTGCTTCAGCCTCCTCCAGGCTGACACACGTGAGATAGAGACCCGCCACGCTTCGCTTATACAAAATACCGTAGAAGATGCAAAATCTTGCGCTTCAAACTTTTAGTTTACACACTTGCTACTTATCCTCAGGAAACTTACCAACGATGATGTATTCTTCTATCACATTTCGTCAGTCTTTGCTTTCACCACCGTCTTGAGCAGCGCCTCACCCCCCTCCCCCACCCCCCAAATCACGAGGGTGTCGTGAGAGGTGCTAAAGTTTGGTTATCTTAGCTCTAACTAATTACATGTACTATGAGTCCTGAGATAAGATCCAAGATTTTCCACCTCGAGTTGAACACCAGGACTCTCCACCCCGAGATGAGCTCCATGATACTCCACCTCGAGTTGAGCTTTAGGATTCTCCACCCCGAGCTAAGTTTCAAGATTTTTCACCCCGAGCAGGGTTCAGAATTCTCCACCCCGAGCTGAGCTTTAGGGCTCTCCACCCCGAGTTGAGCTTAAGGATTCTCCTCCCCAAGCTAAGTTTCATGATTCTCCATCCTAAGATGAGATTCAAGATTCTCATCCCCGAGCTGAGCTTTAAGATTCTCCATCCTACGATGAGCTTTAAGATTCTCATCCCCGAGCTGAGCTTTAAGATTCTCCGTTCTGAGCTAAGTTTCATGATTCTCCTTCCCGAGCTAAGTTACATGATTCTCCTTCCCAAGTTGAGCTTCAGAATTTTCGCCCCGAGCTTATTTTCAGGGTTCTCGACCCCGAGCTGAGTTTCAGGGTTCTCGACCCCAAGCTGAGGTTCATGCCATTTTGTTGTGAATCAGGTATCATCTATTTTCCACTTTGATTCCTATAGTGTTCACTTTTTCATGGACCGCGTCTGGATAGCCTAATATAACTATGGAGCGATAAACTTGGTTCTTCGACCGTCTCCACGATTATGATTCTCCGCACAAATAGGTCATAGGCATCCAGCGCGGCTAACGCATCGGCCGAGCTATTTTCTCCTTGCATAATCTACGTTAATTCAAAGCTGTCAAATTGAGATATAATGCTTTGGACCAACATCAAATACCCTTCCATTCTAGTGTCCTTAGATTCATAATGTCCACTTATTTAAGTAATCATAAGCTGAGGGTTACTATGCACTCAAATTTCTTTGCCTCTGATCCCTAGCACCAACTTCCAACCCCGCAATGAGAGCTTTATATTCTGACTCATTGTTCGAGGCATTGAAAGCTGGTCGATAAGATTGTTCAACCAACTTTTCGGTCGGGGATGTGGGAAACGAGATTTGCACTGTCGATTTCTGTTAGTTACAAATTATCAGAGATAACTCTCACTTTCCAAATATTCTGAATTTCTGTGAGTCAAAACGTAAAAAATTATAACACGAAAATGAAGGACAAAATATGAGATTGAAAATACAAAAAGAGAGAAAAGGGTGTCTTATTTCGAATTGTATGAGCGTTTCACAACAGATGATAAGCATTGGCTACATAAGATGTTGACTAATCACATAGTACAAAAACCTAAGACTAGGAAATCTAGTTGAGTCGTAGCTCACTAATAAACTTAAAAATAATCATAATGCTCTAAGTATTTCGGTGCAAAGAATTCAAAGTGTCGCGTCTCTTCCTCCTCCTTTCTCTTATATAGGCATCAGGGTTGGTCCACCTTCGTTTTTGGTCCCCGATTCTTCTGCGGAAATCTTCTTTTTCTTCTCTGGAAAAATTCCTTTTCTGTATTCTTTTCATTTCTTTATGGCTTGCGGAACAAGCTGTGACTGTCATCGTACTTGAAACGTTTATTGCGCTTTAGGCCTTATCAAGCCATTATGTGGTTTAGGAAATTTTACGATTCCTATCGGAGAATTGGTCTTTCGTACGACGATGCGAAAAAATTAGTTGTTACCGCTTCATATGATTAAATGGCACGAGTACATTCTCACGACTGCTCTGGATAATGGTACTTTTGATCATATAGTCAAGATAATCATCGATGTTTTAAGTTAGCCGTCATCATTTTATACGATTGAAACTTATACGAGAGGATTTTACGATACTTCCATGAACCGTAAGGAATAATCGTATAACTGTGATGTTTATCGTTTACACGATCACCTTGGAATTTATACAAAGAGAATAACTTTTACGATTTTAGTCGCAGAACTCCAACATAATCTCAGAATGATACGAAATAAGAAACGAGAAGTTCAAGATGAAATCAACTCGCCAACTGGCGAGCTGATTGTGCGTTTAGCATTCGTGTTTCTGTATATCTTGTAAATAACGCTTGGAGCCTGAAATGTTTATTGGAAGGTTTTGACTTGCTTGTCTTTGTTCCAAAACGTATATGTCGTGGTCTTTAATTTTCCGCAAACGTTACTTGTAAGTGAACAATCTTGCCTCGTTAAAACCTTAGGGATAGAAAAACTTGGTGGGATAAACCTTTTCGGCTAAGGAAAAAAGAGTACAGAGGTGGTTGCCTAATTTTTTGACGATCATTGTGCGTTTCCTCCGAAATTTATTTCTTTAGTTAACATGTTTCGTTGATTTGGATTGTAGCAACTTGATGAGGCATTAATTTCGTCGTGACCGTTTTTGATCCCAACAGGGGGCTCTCCAGCCTGCGAGAATATTTGGAATGTTCTCGTGAGGCATTAAGTTCGACAAGTAAGCATAGTAAATGGCTCAAAAAGTTCGGAGATGAATAGTAAAACATTTTCTAATAAAATGGAGAAGTTACCTTCTTTAGATTTCACTTATCTTCTTTCCAAAAAATTCTCATAGGTAAACAAGAGCTTCTATTCTCCCACTCTCTTTGATGTGTCTCTTTTTTTATACCTTGCTATGAATTCCGGGATGGGAGTTGCGGTGAATGCATCACCGCCAATTTTTCACCCGAAAAGCCTCCAAACTCATGATGGAGGCATCATGCTGTCAGTTAAGTTTTTGAGGTATTCAATTGAATCAAAGGAGGTCAAAAAATACTTACGTGAAACATGCGGTATGGGAGCTCTGCCTCCCGAGTTGTGGTGTCCTAAAAGGCCTAAACTTTTTTATGACTACGGAGGCCCGAGCGATTATAGAATGTCTTTCTTAAACATTATCCATGAGTTTTGCAGGGTACCGCATGACGTAGAGTTCTATCTACCCAAACTCGGCGAGCAAGCTAACTCTCTGCCCTTCGGTTGGTTCACTTGCTGGGAGGCCCATTTATTGTTTTTTCGACTATAGTTTCCCATTCCGGGAGTCATAGTCGAATTCTTGTGTCGATATGGTTTCTCGATCGGCCAGATATAGCCTCGTGGTCTTTAGCATTTGATCGGTACCTTAGTCTCGAGCTACGAGCGAGGGATGAGTATGGATACCAACTACATAACCGCGTTTATTCATGCGAAGAGCATGCTTGACATGCCCCTATATTACTTTGTGCCTCGGAGCAACATGGGGATTATTCAATCTTTCCAAAACAAGTTTTTGCACTGGAAAAAGCGTTATTTGTTTGTCCGGATAAGTAGCGCCTTCCTCGAGGAGGAATATATACCCCTTTTTAGGCAAAGATGGGGTCGATACAGTATCGTGATCTGATCCCTGGATTACGCAGATTCATGTGTGCGAGTGACGAACAAGTTTAGGGATCTCGTATTAGTTTTTGATACTATGTTTAGAGATGTTAGAGACCAGTGTGCTGGGTTTAGGGCAAGACCTAGGCTTAATCTCGGTTTTAACGGGTGAAGTGACTATTCCAGCTTACGTATCATGTTTGCGGTTTCAACCTTATTTTATTTTGATGTTGGAATTTCCTATAGATTCGCATCGATCTGGAACTGAGCATATCTCCGAACACAAATTTATAAGTCGTTTGGAAGTGCTGACCAAATTTTGGTTTTTATAGCGCTGTATATCCTTATGTCAGATGTGCGAGAACCAATCTTACAAAAGGTNGGGGGGCAACTAACGGGTTTGATGTAGGAGCAGATGTTCGCTTTTTCTGGTTTTGGAGTCTATGTAGATTGTTTTCATACAGGTCTGAAGTTTATTTTTAAGAGTTCGTGACGTCTCGATTTTCCCAAAATTTTTTAATTCGTTCCCACGATTTGCGTAATTTAGTTTATTTTTTGAGAAGTGTTTTCCTAATTTGTTAAAGGCATGCATGCCTCTGCGGGTGAAAAGAGTGTTAGAATTTGCATATGACTTATGTTTCCGGGTTATACGGTAAATTAGAATTTTTCCAGTGTAATCGAATATGTGCGATTTATAAGAAGATGCGAAAAATTGTTAAGGTAGAATGCAATTTTCTCATTGCGTAAAAGTTTCAAAAATATATATACGTACCCATTCCCCCCCCCTTTTGGAGAGGGGGACAGCTGCACTTTTTATCAAAAAGTTTCCTAGTACCGTTTTTTGGGATCAAGTTGTCTCGTAGTTCAGTTGGTTGCTGTGAGTTAGATCACTCATTTGGTGATGTTGTATGGCCCGTTTTAGCTACGGTGGCTATAGTTGGGTATTCTATGGGGTGTCGGGAATTTGATGCCTAAGTGGTAAGTTGACAGAACTGTCTTCATGGAATTTATCCAAGACGTTACAACGATCGCGTTGTAGAGGGCAGGTTGATCGACTACCGCGAAATCAATGATTTTGGTGACTTCCTTTTCCATGACAGGGAGTTGAATTGATCTGGGACAAATGGTCGTCGTTCCGGAGAATTCGGTGAGTGGCTTTAGTGTGGGTGTGATTTTAGACAGCTTGATGCCCATCCTGTTCAGCGAATCGCGAAAGATCACGCTTACGGTGCTTCTTGTGTCTAAGATGATCCTTGCGAACACAAGGTCCCTGATGACAAGGTCGATTAAGAGGGGATCATTCTGGGAGATGTCGATTTCGACCGTTTTGCTTTCCTCGAAGGTAATGGTGTTACTCGCGCGAATCAGAAGACATGAAGAGAAGGTGATCGGCCAATTGGCGCTCGATTCTGTCTTGAGCTGGTATGCCTTTATTGCGGAGACACTATCTTGATAGTACTGTGACCCTTCGATTATCATGTATACTCGGATGCGATTGAATTTTCCGGTTTTATACTCAGGCTCTCTTCCGTGCTTCCCTTCCGTTCGGGGAAGGCGTCCTGAATTGTACACGGTTTCTCGAGTGCTATCCATTTCCTGACTTTGGATTTATACCAGAGGGATTTTCAGAGAGCGTCTACGGCCACTTTGTCGCTGATGCCGCAGACTCTTGACATTATGATCTTGAACCATTTCATGAAGTCTCAGAGAGATTCATCTTCTTTTTGAGCGAGGCTCCAAAGATCGACATCAAAAGTCTCCTATCCATTAACATGAAGTATTGCTTGAGGAATTCCAAGGAAAGTTATTTGAAACTCGTGATGGAGTTCCATTTTAGTCGAGAGAACCATTCGAGAGCTGCCCCATGGAGATGTTAAACGAACAGGAGGCAGAAGCCCGCGTCTTTTTCGCCTTCCTTTAGTTTTGACCTTGCCATCGTAATCTGAAAGGTTTGTAAGTGTGTTTTCGGATCCATGGTACCATCAAACATTGGGATTTTGACTTTTGCGGGGTCTAAAAATCTGGATGTTGGTTATACGAGCTGTGAACAGAGTTCTCCGTGCCTCCTCGAGGAGTCGGTCGATTTTCGGGGCCGCGTTAGTAGCATAATGGATTTGCAATTTTACCGCATGTATTTCGGCCATGGTTTTTGTGAAGGATTTTCGGAGATCACGGATTGCGTCAGAATCATCCTCAGTAGCCTGGTGAGCTTGTCGGCGTATGATACGGATGACTCGAGCTTGTTCCTCGGCTTGTTTCTCTTATTCCATCCATAAGGTACTTTTTTCTTCCTCGGTCATGGGCTTATCGAATCAGGAATTTTGTCGAGTCAAACAGTCACTAACCCTCCTATGATGTATGTCCACATCTTCGTCCGATCGTTCGGACGATTCACTAAGTTCCAAATTGACTCGTTCGGTTTCATTACTTTCTGTTTCTTCACCGAGAGGTGGAAGGTTTCTTTTTAATATCGCATTAGGAGTTATCTCGTTAGGAATTTGTTTTGGCGGCTCCTTCTGCTTGTTTTGTGTCCCATCATGTGGGGTCATGAAATCAAGTTTTCTCCCTCATCACTTGCTGGGAGGCCCATTTATTGTTTTTTCGACTATAGTTTCCCATTCCGGGAGTCATAGTTGAATTCTTGTGTCGATATGGTTTGTCGATCGGCCAGATATAGCCTCGTGGCCTTCAGCATTTGATCGGTACCTTAGTCTTGAGCTACGAGCGAGGGATGGTTCTGGATACCAACTACCTAACCGCGTTTATTCATGCAAAGAGCATGCTTGACATGCCCCTATATTACTTTGTGCCTCGGAGCAACATGGGGATTATTCAATCGTTCCAAAACAAGTTTTTGCACTGGAAAAAGCGCTATTTCTTTGTCCGGATAAGTAGCGCCTTCCTCGAGAAGGAATATATACCCCTTATTAGGCAAAGATGGGGTCGATACAGTATCGTGATCGGGTACTTGATTTTTTTTTTCTTTTGGCTAATGTCTAACGGCCATCTTTTCTTTGTTATGCAGTTCCCAATCCCGTTCCCCCATTTCTAGAGGATTTGATCATTGTTAGGAATCTCCTCCGAGGTGACCCGGTTCACTGGGGCCATTTGACACCGCAGCAGGTACGAAACGTTGTTGCCTACCATAACGCTAATACCTGTCATGAAGTCGTTATCAAGAAGGAGGAGCCAATGATGGAGAATTTTGTTCCGTATGAGCAGCCTTCCACGTGGGATAGGGAAAGATCCCCGCGAGCTTAGGACGTCGCTGGAGTTTCTATCCACGCCAGGGAGGGATCGATCCATGGGATGTGCTTAAACAATTTTGACGATTTGGATCAGGTCCCACTGCCCTCATTTGAAACCGGTTTTTTTACTTTCTAGATGCTTCGCCACTTCAGTCTCCTGCCCAATAGAGATTTCTGAGGTCGAAATCGTGCGTTGAGACTTCGCGTTGCTGTATTGGGGTTAGCGCTTTTTTACACGATTCGATTTGCGAAGGCATATTTCTAACTAATTAATGGCATTCTGACAGGCTATCCATATAATGGAAAAGGCTTTCTAGGCAAGGGATTAGGATGTGCGTACGGCTCGGTACAGGGCCGACAAGCTCAATGAGGAAAACTCTCGTCTAAAGATGGAGATGGAGGTATTGGTGCATAGGCAAGCCTCCGAGGTTTGCCGCGTGGTTATGATTGGCGCACTTTGAAGCCTACTTTGATAAACTAGAGCAGACGCACCAAGCCGTCGAAGATTAGCGTGAATGTCGTGGTTCAGCAGGTATTTTGTATCAAGCCAAGCAGCCTGGTTTCCACTACGACATTGAGTGGAAGAAAATTTCTGGATACCTCGAAAGGCACAAGGAAGTAGGGTCCCTGATTCCTCCGATTAAGTTGGAAGTTCAGGAATGATGGGCTCTGATTCCCGTTTATCCTGATTCATAGGACATCGGGGTCGCGGCGCATGGTGATGAAGAAGCGGTGGATTAGGATTCGGGAGCGTTTGGTGCATCGTGTACCGGTTGCTATGATCCTAGTAGATAGAATATGTTGTTGATGATTTTGGCCGAACGTGGCCGTTTTGGCTGTATGTGGCATCGAAAACCTGTCGCCTTGCGGCTCTTTGTAATTTGCATTTATATGTACTATATTGAAAACAAAATTTCGAGTAGTCATTTCATATTTTGTTTTCAATTTCTCGTTGCGTTTAGCTTATCCCTTTTGAGTGCGGTTTTTCTCGGAGAATCTGATCCCGGGATTACGCAAATTCATGTGTGCGAGTGACGAACAAGTTTAGGGATCTTGTATCAGTTTTTGATACTATGTTTAGAGATGTTAGAGACCAGTGTCCTGGGTTTAGGGCAAGACCTAGGCTTACTCTCGGTTTTAAGGGGTGCAGTGACTATTCCAGCTTACGTATCATGTTTGCGATTTCAACCTTATTTTATTTTGATGTTGGAATTTCCTATAAATTCGCATTGATCTGGAACTGAGCATCTCTCCGAACACAAATTTATAATTCGTTTGGAAGTGCTGACCAAAATTTTGGTTTTTATAGCGTTGTATATCCTTATGTCAGATGTGCGAGAACTAATCTTACGAAAGGTTAGGTGCCTAGTTTGTCCGTCGGGGGCCAACTAACGGGTTTGATGTAGGAGTGGATGTTCGCTTTTTCTGTTTTTGGAGTCTATGTAGTTCATNTGTTTGCGATTTCAACCTTATTTTATTTTGATGTTGGAATTTCCTATAAATTCGCATTGATCTGGAACTGAGCATCTCTCCGAACACAAATTTATAATTCGTTTGGAAGTGCTGACCAAAATTTTGGTTTTTTATAGCGTTGTATATCCTTATGTCAGATGTGCGAGAACTAATCTTACGAAAGGTTAGGTGCCTAGTTTGTCCGTCGGGGGCCNTCTCTCCGAACACAAATTTATAATTCGTTTGGAAGTGCTGACCAAAATTTTGGTTTTTATAGCGTTGTATATCCTTATGTCAGATGTGCGAGAACTAATCTTACGAAAGGTTAGGTGCCTAGTTTGTCCGTCGGGGGCTAACTAACGGGTTTGATGTAGGAGTGGATGTTCGCTTTTTCTGTTTTTGGAGTCTATGTAGTTCATACAGTTCGGAAGTTTATTTTTAGGAGTTCGTGACGTCTCGCTTTTCCCGAAAGTTTTTATTTCGTTCCCACTNTACAGTTCGGAAGTTTATTTTTAGGAGTTCGTGACGTCTCGCTTTTCCCGAAAGTTTTATTTTGTTCCCACGATTTGCGTTTTTTAGTTTACTGTTTGAGAAGTGTTCTCGTGATTTGTTAAAGGCATGCATGCCTCTGCGGGTGAAAAGAGTGTTAGAATTTGCATATGACTTATGTTTCCGGGTTATACGGTGAATTATAATTTTTCCAGTGTAATCGAATATGTGCGATTTGCAAGAAGATGCGAAAAATTGTTAAGGTAGAATGCAATTTTCTCATTGCGTAAAAGTTTCAAAAATATGTATACGTACCCCCCCCCCCCCCCCCCTTTTTGGAGAGGGGGACAGCTGCACTTTTTATCAAAAAGTTTCCTAGTACCATTTTTGGGGATCAAGTTGTTTTGAAGTTAAGTTGGTTGCTGTGAGTTAGATCACTCGTTTTGTGATGTTGTGTCGCCCGTTTTAGCTACGGTGGCTACAGTTGGGTCGACGAATTTTTTGAGCATTTCTTGCGCCATTCGGTCTGGGATATTGGGCTCGGAGGCTTGGTCGCCTTCCTGTGGTTGAGCCATTTGCGAAGCGCTGGCAGGTTTCTCCGAAATGTTTTTAGACGATGCCTAAGTTGTCTTCGTCAGTTTGGGTCCGATTGTTGGCGTCATTGCGACCCGTCTTAGTTTATGCTCGGCTAGGAAGCAGAGTCTTTCTTGTTTTGACATCCCCAGATTTTGGATATTCCATGGGGCGTCAAGAATTTGATGCCTAAGTGGTAAGTTGACAGAACTGTCTTCATGGAATTTATCCAAGACGTTTCGACGATCGCGTTGTAGATGGCCGGATGATCGACTACCGCGATATCAATGATTTTGGTGACTTCCTTTGCCATGACGGGGAGTTGAATTGATCTGGGACTCATGGTCGTCGTGCCGGAGAATCCGGTGAGTGGCTTTAGTGTGGGTGTGATTTTAGACAGCTTGATGCCCATCCTCTTCAGCGAATCGCGAAAGATCACGTTTACGGTGCTTCTTGTGTCTAATATGATCCTTGCGAACACAAGGTCCCTGATGACAAGGTCGATTACAAGTGGATCATTCTGGGAGATGTCGATTCCGACCGTTTAGCTTTCCTCGAAGGTAACGGTGTTACTCGGCGAATCAGAAGAAATAAAGAGAAGGTGATCGGCCAATTGGCGCTCGATTCTGTCTTGTGCTAGTATGCCTTTATTGCGGAGACACTATCTTGACAGTACTGTGACCCTTCGATTATCATGTATACTCAAAGGCGATTGAATTTGTCGGTTTTATACTCAGGCTCTCTTTCGTGCTTCCCTTCCGTTCGGGGAAGGCGTCCTGAATTGTACAACATGGTTTCTCGAGTGCTATCCATTTCCTGACTTTGGATTTATACCAGAGGGATTTTCAGAGAGCGTCTACGGCCACTTTGTCGCTGACTCTCGACATTATGATCTTGAACCGTTTCATGAAGTCTCAAAGAGATTCATATTCTTTTTGAGCGAAGCTCCAAAGATCGACATCAAAAGTCTCCCTATCCATGAACATGAAGTATTGCTTGAGGAATTCCGAGGAAAGTTTTTTGAAACTCGCGATGGAGTTCCATTTCAGTCGAGAGAACCATTCGAGAGCTGCCCCATGGAGATGTTAAACGAACACGAGGCAGAAGTCCGTGTCTTTTTCGCCTTCCTTTAGTTTCGACCTTGCCATCGTAATCTGAAAGGTTTGTAAGTGTGTTTTCGGATCCATGGTACCATCAAACATTGGGATTTTGACTTTTGCGGGGTCTAAAAATCCGGGTGTTGGTCATAAGAGCTGTGAACGGAGTTCTCCGTGCCTCCTCGAGGAGTCGGTCGATTTTCGGGGCCGCGCTAGTAGCATAATGGATTTTCAATTTTACAGCATGTATTTCGGCCATGGTTTTTGCGAAGGATTTTCGGAGATCATGGATTGTGTCGAAATCATCCTCAGTAGCCTGGTGAGCTTGTCGGCGTTTTTTACGGATAACTCGAGCTTGTTCATCGGCTTGTTTCTCTTATTCAACCCAGAAGGTATTTTTTCTTCCTCGGTCATGGGCTTATCGAATCAGGAATTTTTTCGAGTCGAACAGTCTCTAACCCTCCTAGGATGTATGTCCACATCTTCGTCCGATCGTTTAGACGATTCACTAAGTTCCAAATTGACTCGTTCAGTTTTAGTATTTCTGTTTCTTCACCGAGAGGTGGAAGGTTTCTTTTTAATATCGCATTAGGAGTTATCTCGTCAGGAATTTGTTTGGCGGCTCCTTCTGCTTGTTTTGCGTCCCATCATGTGGGGTCATGAAATCAAGTTTTCTCCCGCGAAGCTTAGTAGTTCCGCGCGGGAGGATGGCTCTGTTTCTTACGGTTAAGGTTTCCCCTGATTTGCGAGAGAGCTTGTCAGCTTATCTTTTTCTTCCGGCTTCTTATCAAGAGTCGAGAACATCTTCTTAATATCCTAGAACGTTGTAGTGTTTACCTTCGCGTTAACTGCGATGATGTTCGTTGGTGGAGTCAGCTCAACGTTTTCGTGTGGTGGAAGACCGTCACGAGCTGGTTGGTCATGTTGAGTTTTGTTATTCATGTTTCTGAGTTGGTTTTTGACGTGAAAGAAATCACTTGCTCCCTCCTTCTAGCGCCAAACTCTGGGAACCGAAATTTGCACTATCGATTTCCGTTAGTTACAGAAAATCAGAGATAACTCTAACTCTCCAGAAATCCCGGATTTCTATGAGTCAAAACGTATAAAATCAGAACACAAAATTAAGGAGAGAATATAAGATTGAAAACAGAGAAAGAGAGAAAATGGTGTCTTATTCTGAATCGTATGAGCGTTTCACAATAGATGATAAGCCTTGGCTACATAAGCTGTTGTCTAATCCCGTAGTACGAAAACCTAAAACTAGTAAACCTAATTGAGTCGTACCTCGTTAATAAACTCGGAAAATAACCCTAATGATCTAAGTATTTCGGCGCGGAGAATTCAAAGTGTCTCGTCTCTTCCTCCTCCTATCTCGTATAAAGGCTTCATAGTTGGTCCGCCTTCCTTTTTGGTCCCCGATTCTTTTGCCTAAATCTTCCTTTTCTTCTCCGGAAACGTTCATTTTCTGCATTCTTTCCATTTCCTTATGGCTTGCGGAACAAGCTGTGACTGTCATCATACGTGGGCCGAATTCTCACCTAGAATTGCAAGTGGGTCGTTAATCACGTTTTAGGCCTCATCAAGCCGTTATGCGATTTTACGGTTCCTCTCGGAGAATCAGTCCTTCGTACGATGATGCGACAATTTTTGCCGTTACCATTTCATATGATTAATTTCATGAATACATTCTCACAACTGCTTTGGATAATGATACTTTTGATCGTATACTCAAGATAATCATCGGCGTTTTAAGTTAGCCATCATCATTTTATACGAATGAAACTTATATGAGAGTATTTTACGATACTTTCGCGAACCGTAAGGAATAATCGTATAACTGTGATGTTTACCATGTACACGATTACCTCAACATTTATACAGAGAGAATAAGTTTTACGATTTTAGTCGCAGCACTCCAACGGAACCTTGGAATGATACAAAACAAGAAACGAGAGGTTCGAGACGAAATTAACTCGCCAACTGGCAAGCTGAATGTGCGACGTTCAGCTTGCTGACTGGCGAGATGATTATGTGTTTAACATATGTGTTTCTGTATGTCTTGTAAATAACGCTCTGATCCTGAAACGTTTATCAGAAGGTTTTGAGTTGCTTGTCTTTGTTCCGAAATGTATCTGTCGTGGTCTGTAATTTTCCGCGAACGTTAGTTGTAAGTGAACCATCTTGCCTCGTTAAAACCTTAGCGATAGGAAAACCCGGTGGGAAAAAACCTTCTCGGCTAAAGACAAAAGAGTACAAAGGTGGTTGCCTAATTGATCGACGATCGTTGTGCATTTTCTCCGAAATATATTTCTTTAGTTAACATGTTCCGTTGATTGGGATTGTAGCGACTCGATGAGGCATTAATTTCTTCGTGACCATTTTTGACCCAACAAGGGACTCCAACTGAACCCCACCCTAGACCTACCTCTGGTTGAGGAACCGTCTACATGGCATTCCAAAGATTTTCCTAGTGAAGATCTTTCCTAAACTTCTATTGGTAGCTTGATCATAAAATCGGCTAGGACATGCGCCTTTATACTTAAATAATTTATGACTCTATATCATAGTCACTTAGTTCGATTATCCATTTGACCATTCTTTCGTACTGATTTGGACCATGTAGGATCGTACACAATAATTGAGTCATCATGACCACAATTGAATGTGATTGAAAGTAGGGAAGAAGTTTCTGAGTTGAGACCACTATAGCAAGGGCAAGCTTTTCCGCCATGGTGTAGCTTGTTATAGCAGAAACCAGACCTTTACTCATGTAAAAAACTAGTTTTTGCTCATCCCCCGTATCAGTACTCCACTCACTTCGACAACTGTGACTGCTACATAAAAGAATAAGGGCTCCCCGCGCATGGGCCTAGCCAGTGCAGGGGTGTGCAAGATACTCTTTTAGCTATGTGAAGGCGCCCTCACACTGGTCGTCCCATAGAAAATTTTTATTCTCCTTCAAGAATAGGAAGAGTGGAAGACATTTGTCGGCTGATCGGGATATGAACCTATTATGGGCTACGATGTGTCTTGTTAGGCGTTGTACCTCTTTTAAGGACTTCAGGGATGACATCAAGAGCTCTGCTGTTATCTGATTTGGGTTGGCTTCAAGTCCTCTCCCGGTAACTAAGTACCCAAGAAAATCTCCTAAAGTGACGGCAACGGTACACTTCTGAGGTGATGAACATGCTTATCATCCTCCAAAGACTTAACAAGTATGTCATCCACGTAAACTTCCATTCTTTTACCGAGTTTAGTGAAAAAACATCTTGTTTACCAACTTCTAGTAGGTCGCGCTAGCGTTTTTCAAACCGAACGACATGACGTTGAAACAATATATTACTCTGTCGGTTATAAATGATGTCTTCTCTTGGTCATATGCATTTATCTTAATATGATTATAGCCATAGAAGACATCTATGAAAGAGAGAAATTGGTTTCCCTCAGTGGCTTCCACGAGTCTGTCTATATGAGGGAGTGGAAAGTTTTCCTTAGGACAAGTATGTGAAGTCAACACAGATCCGCCACTTCTCATTCTTCTTTTTGAAAACTAATGGATTTGCCAGCCACTTGGGGTAATGAACCTCCAAAATTGAACCATTTTCCAAGAGTCTCTCCACTTCGTCATTGACAGCCTGAGATTTTTCAGGGCCGAGTTTACGCCTTTTCTGCTTGACTGGTTTGTACGACGGGTCAATATTCACATTATGAGAGATCACACCAAGATTAATTCCTGTTAGATCACTTGTTGTCCAAGCGAAAGTGTACCTATTACTCTGCAAGAATTTCACTAACTCCCACTTCAGATCTCTCTTCAGTTGAGCTCTGATCATCACACATTCACTCAGGTCGGTAACATCAATTGGTACCCGTATTGTGCAATTTTAGTGACATTCTACAATGCTCCTATACTCAACGGGGTTATCTATACTCGAGCTAAACTTCCCCGCTCGATCTAAACTGAGTTGATCGTCCAGAAAATTACAAGAAGAACCCCTGCTCTGCTATCCGTCTGCAGGACTCTGTAACTGCTATTGCACTATATTCTTGAGCCCTACCATGTAACACAAGCGCGAGTTCTTTTAACTTTCATGCAAGGTTTCCACCATACTTCTGGTAGAGAACTTCACATATTAGTGATAAGTGGACGGTACCGTCCTCATTTCATGCAACCATAGAGTGCCCAAGATTGCATTATACGTCGCCAAGCGGTCCACCACCTTGAAATCTATCATTTTTAGAACTCCACCTGCAGATACAGGGAGTTACACCGTTCATAAAGGCATTTTAGTAGTCTCGTTACCCTATTAAAAGGGCTGATGTACCTTTCATCTCGGCTCTCTCAGCCCCATGCGCACTAGAGTTTCAAGGAACAAGGCGTCCACGATTCTCCCACTATCAATTAGGACCCGCGAAACATCATAGTTGGCTCTTATATCGACGTGGACGACCAAGATATCATCATGGGGGAGATTTAGCTGTGAAAGATCACTCTCAAAGAAAGTGATTTCATAGCTCGGGTTTGGGGTGAACTGAGCCTTCCCGAACTCAGCTCTCCTTACATGGGATTTGATTGACCACACAAAATCTTGGTAGTGCCTCGATCCTCCCAAGATGAAGTCTATTCTTTTCTTCTTGGAAGAATTAGAGGTCTATACCCACTCCTAGCTCTAGGTTTATTTCACTACTAGGGCCTAGTTTCAGTCCACAGGTGCCTCCATCTCATGTCGGACTTCCTCCAAGTCAATTTTCATCCCGTTCAAACCACCTTATGCAAGTTTTTTTCTTATAAAGTCCTTAGCTGTTTATAATCGTCGATCCCATGCTTCCATAGACTAACTTCCGGGCCTGATCCTTTTTGTGGTGAAGGTAGTTGTATAATGGCATCATGAAAGCATTGAAGTGCAGGGACACGTGAGCGTCGTAGTGTCCAGCGTTGGTTTGAGATTACGTCAGAGACACTTGAATTAGCATGAACGTTGAGTTCTCATATCCCTATAGTACCTGAAACATCAAAAATTATACTCAAGTGGGACTAATTTTCATACCAGAATGAAGTACGATATTCATCGGCGATTTGGACATTGAAGAATTGGCTAACTATTGGTCGCAACTTTAGTAGTTTTCCCAGACCCAATAGCCACATGACGTTGTAACAGCATCCCAAGAAGTTGAGTCGCGAAGTAGATAATGTTTTGTCCAGTCCGCCCAAAGGGACTTATTATCGCTAAGTAAACGCCTGATAAGTGACAAAAAAAAGTGGTCGAGGTATCTTCAAAGCATATAATTCCAAGACCACCCTCCTTCTTCGGTTTGAAAATATCCGCCCAAGCTATTTTTGAAAGGTGGTGGTTTGTAGGTGAACTATACCAAAGAAAGTTACTGTAGAGACTGTTAATATCGTGAAGAAAACTCTTAGGAAATCGAAAAGTTGCCTGCCAGATATTGACCATAGTTACAATAACCGACAAGATCAATTGAAGCCAACCTGCAAAAGAAAGAATCTTTGCCGATGAGGAGGACTTACGAGATCTTATACGGTCAACAAGAGGCAAGTTGTATTGCGGTGTGAGTTGTTTAGCGGTCAAAGGAAGTCCAAGGTAGTGCACTAGTAAAGATTCATGCTTGAATTTGAGAAGTGTGGTTGCATCCAATATATCTGACTGCGGGTGAACCATAAGAAAGATAGACGATTTTTGCACATTTATGTGGAGACCCAATGCTTTTCCAAATGATTCCATGACATGTAGTATACCCGCTAGCGATGAAGGCTTGCCATCGGAGAAAAGGAGAATGTCGTCAGCAAAACTCAGGTGTGTGAGACCCATTTCCTTGCATTTAGGGTGGTAGCCAAACTTTCCTGCTATGGCAGCTGCATCCAAAAGCTTTGATAGCACATTATTAGCAATGACATAAAGGTAAGGATAAATGGCACAACCTTATCGAATTCCACGCTTGCTAGGGAAATAGCCAGCCGGTTCACCATTGACGGATATGGAAAAAGTGGTGGTTGAGATACATAAACAAATCCAATGAATGAACCTAGGTGGGAAGTCCATGACCTGCAAGACTGAGAGAATGGATTCTCAATTAATAGTGTCAAAAGCCTTTGCAATATCAAGCTTTAAAGTGCATCGAGAAGAGATGTTGGATTTATGAAAGTCTTTGTCGAGCTCCATAGCAAGTAGAACATTTTCAAGGAGGAGGCGGCTTGAGGAAAGCAATTTGGTTAGATGCTATGAAGTCGGGCAAGTAAATCTTCAACCGATTAGCCAGAATCTTAAAGATGACTTTGTAGACGATGTTACAACGGGATATCGGCCGATATTCCTTAATTTTTTGCCAATTATCCCCCTTTGGGATCAAAGAAATCAGAGTGGCATTGATACCGTGAGATAAAAAAACAGAACATAAAAAATGATTGGATCGTAGCAATAAAATTGTGTCCAAGAATAGACCAAGCCGCTTTAAAGAACTAAGATGTATATCCATCCGGACTCAGAGCCTTGTTAGATGGCATGTAGAAAATGGTGTCCTTAATCTTTGTAGCCAATATTGGTCCACAAAGAGTATCAGCTGATGTAGATGGACAACAATATTCAAGGAGATCCACGAGTGATGGGGAATGTAAAGCTATAATCGCTAGGTCATGTTGTAGGAAATTTTTGAAGTGTTCTGCAGCGATGGCTTTAATGGTCGGAAGATCCATTACCACTCCCGAATATGTAACCAGTATCCTTATAATATTTCGAGATTTCCTTGAGCTAGCAACACGATGAAAGAAACCCGTGTTACGGTCTCTTCGACCCAACCAAGTAACTCTGGATTTTTTTCTTGTAAAACATCTCTTCAGCTCGCGCAAAGGAGTGCCTGAGTTTTGAAGCTTCTTCTTCTGCCTGGAAATTTATTGTGTAGGGATTTGATAAGGCTTGAGTTTGAAAAGAACAGAGATGCTCGAAAGCACTACGCGTACGAGCAGATATGTCATCGTAACCGATAGTATTCAAGTGACGTAAGTGAAGCTTAAGTGATTTAAGTTTTAGAAACATCAGCCGAAGAGAAACACATAAGGGGTAGAGAGAAGAGGAATTTCAATGAGTTCGTAGTACCTGCAAAAGCAGAGGGTTAGTAATGATAAAGTTGTTAAATTTAAAAGGTTTACGAATGAGGAGGTGGAATTGCTGAATTGAACAATACAACGGGCATGATCGGAAACCCCATTAGCTTTAAATGCGGCAAAAGACGTTGGGAAAATTTTTGTCCATGAGTCATTGACTAGAGAACGGTCTAGTTTCTTTCCAATGGGATCCACATCTCTATGATTCCACAGGGTAAATCGAGGTCCCACATAGGCTAGATTCGTGAGATCACAACGGGTTACGAAGTCTTGAAATTAAAGCATTTCAAGCCCCGATCGTTGCCGATTTTTTGAATGCTCAGAGGCAGCAAGAATTTCATTAAATTCTCCTTAGATGACCAAGGGAGATTGTCCACAAAGTTGTTTACTGTAATGTAAATCTCGCCAAAGAAAAACACGACCAGTTTGAAAATTAGAAGCATAAACACATGAGATGAGAACAATTTCACCTGTCTCCAAGGTGACAAGAACAATAATGACTTGTGTAGTGATGAGGAATGGAGTAACCACTATTCCATCTCTCTAATAAACCCAAATACGCCCTAAACGGTGAACTTCATAGTTGTGTAGAGCATGCCAACCCAGCATAGAATCCTGTAAAATATGAGTAAAATTATTAATATGAACACGAGTTTCCAAGAGGAAACCAAATTTTATTTTGTAGATTGGATCCAATGGCGAACAATGTTATGTTTTGGGGCCTGGTTAAATCCCCATGTATTCTAAGCAACGATAGTCATGAAATTAATGTCTCCGCAAGGAGACCGTTGTTTTTTTCCGGAACGACTGACTTTGCTACTTTACGAGAAGGACCCAGAGCAGTAACTTAATCAATGGGCTTGTTCTTAGTTCGAGTGTTGTATCTCAGAATCTAAGATTTGGCCCTCCTCCTTTTCATCACTATCTTCTTGTTGATCCATCAAGAGCGAAAAACGTGACGGTGAGACTATCGGCGAGTAGTGTTGAGATGAATGCTTTGGTGGGGGAGTAGAGTGACATCTTGTCTGTGTGATAGTTAGCCACTCTTCACCATTGGCCTTAACATCTTTCGAAGGTTGAGAAATGTTGGTGGAGCTGTGTTGGAAGCTTCAGAAGTAGATGTAGTGGCAAAAACTAGTCGTGTATGCAGGTGGAATGATGGTTCTTTCCACTACTTCGAGTGATGGCTTTGTTAAGGAGATCGTTGCGATAAAGTTAGTCTGAGATGGAGGTCGGGTAGTAACCAGAGTATTAGTCAAGGATACAGAACCAGGAGAGATGATCTTAGAAGATTCCGTTGTAGGAGGCACATTGGTGGAAACATGACTCATGTTAAGACCTGCACATTCAAGAAATAAATTGGTAATTTAGTCAATAGGCTTCGTAATAAGATTAGAGTGAGGAGCTGCTTGGTCAGTGGCCATGGCAATGGTAATTGGAGTAGCATCATGGTCTATGACACTGTTAGGTGTATTGGTTTGAGCTGAGGGAGCGATGAGCACAATAGATGCAGAAGTGGTATTAGCAGATGAGTTGTTTGTCTTGTTGAAAGTTTTCTTTTTGCAATCTGAATTTTTGTGGCCCTATGTATCGCATAGGGAGCACTTAGGAGAAAGCCACGGGTATGTGACTTTGACAGGTTGGGCAATATCTTGGAGTTGAATTGTCTCTACAAGAGGAGCATCTATATTTAGCACTATCATTATCCGAGCAATATCGAGTCTCATGCACTTTTTCGTCTTAGGGTGGATCTTTTGGACATCACCAACAATGTCTCCAATGAATTTGAGGCCTTCACGAGAAAAAAGGGTGTTCGGAACATGATGAAAGTCCACTCAAAGCGGCATGGATGAAAGATCAGGCTAGTAATTGGCTTAAGACGGGGACCATTCTTGAACGATTAGTAGTACGTCGGCTATATGCCAAGACTTCTTTCTGCAGATGCGTGATCTCATTTTCGGAGAGTTGATATAGAATAGCACAGTTCCGTCATTGATGAACTGTACATCTATTTTCGAAGCTTTTACGTCCTTATTCCAAATACGGTTTACTCTGGCGTGAACCTTGCCGATGTGAAGAGCCTTACCGACGAAATAACAACCAGGAAATTACTCCATAGAAAGTGAGAGTGAGCAAGAAGATGAGGTGGTATTGCAACAGATGCAATACCATTGTCAAATTTAACAAGAGGCTTCGAAACAGAGGTTCGTAACTGTGAAGAATCAACCGCTTGATTCTATGAAGATTGTTGTGACATGTGAGAGACCTCCCCAGAAGGAGGCGGCGGAGAAGAAGCCGCCATCATTTCAGCGGTCCACCGGTGGCTTGAGTTAGAAGCTAGATAAGGAAAACGAGCAATCCTAATCGGCTGTAATCGCCTGTCAAAATCCTCGAAACTTACATATTCAGTTATAAATTATATATATTTGATTTAAATATTCAGTTTTCATTCTTTTAAATTTTATTTTTGTAAAAAATAAATATATTAATTATATAACTAATATATATATATATATATATATATATATATATGTGCTTAGGTCATGATCTTTATATTTAAAATCAGATATAAACTACTTAATATATTGTAAAATAAAATATTATATACAGATGATCCTTTATATGCACAAATTAAAATAAAATTAAATTAAAAATTTAAACAACTAAAGTGATGAGAATTATAACAACGGAAAAGAAAATTTATATGCACAAATTTTAAAAAATTTATTCAGATTAATCGGATTCTTTATCTAAATCAAATAATTTAATTAATATTTAAAATTACTAAAATGGTGAAAAGTTATATGTCATCATCAAGAACATTCACATACTATAACATCTAAAATTTATCGAATAGTCAAACTTATTTTATGTGTTAGCTTCGTCATAAATACAAGAGTAATTTTGTATATTGAGTATTTTTAGTTTTTTAATTTAGAAAATATGTACTTTTATTTTTTAATTTGGAAGATAAATACTTTTGTTTTTTTATTTAAAAAATAAGTATTTTTTGTTCATTCATATGAATCATTCATCGTTCACACAGACAACTCACCGTTCACATCATTCATCATTCACATAAACTATTCATCATTCACAAGAACAATTCACATTCATCATTCAAACGAAAAAGTAACTAAATACAAAGACTTTTATAAAGTGCCTTTTAGCAAATTATAAAACATTTTAGTACCCTATTACTCAATTTTCTCTAAATTTAACTTAAATTCTTTTAACATTATCGAAAATACTATAATTTAAATTTGTAGTAATCAATAGTTAATGTATAATATTTTAATTTTATACTAGTTATATGTTTAAGTTAAAAGTTCGAATAAAATTAAAATTTACTGTAAGTTTTAATTTAAATCACAAACGAGGTTTTTTCATGTCTAACTAATAATTTCTTTGCATGTAAATTGTAAAATTATATTACAACATGTTCTTGTAAGTTTTAATAAATTCTTGTTCAAGAAACTATCTAATAATAAAATCTCATTTTATCATAAAAAATAATATAATAATAATAAATTCTAGATTTTGATTTACAAGCTTACATGACACATAATAGAAAATAGGAGTAACTTTCAACGATAAATAGGATCAAACCAAACTTGACGTATTCAACATAACGACGGAGCCGCCACAAGCATAAACGCAGAAGGCGCCATAAAGAGATAATTATTTAACGGCGTTAACACTGATAACGGCAGGAGTTTTACCAAATGCAACGGAGACAGAAGCGTAGCGCATCGTGAAGCTTCGGAATCCAGCTTCTTCGTCTTCGTCTTCATCCTCGTCCTCGAAATTCAATTTGTAACTCAAAGGATCGTAATTGACGCTATCATCCCAGTCGCGTCCAGGGCGTCGATCACGGTTGAATCTTCGGATGAAAGTCTTCAACCGTGGCCCAGCTACGACCTCCGACCACTCTCGGATCTTCAAAATCGCCCGTACCCACCACTGTGTCTCGTGGAGGTTGTGGATGTGAATTCGTTTCCACCAGGAAGATCCCATGGTGAGGCAGGAGCACTGAGGAGAGTCTCCGAGAAGCCGATCGGAGGTGGTCCCCGGCTCCGGATCTGCTCGCCCAGCTTCCATTTCAAAAGGGCCGAAACAGAGTTTTAGGTTTTGGCATAAATATATTTTTTAGGAGTTATAGATTAAGTCATAAACAGGACCCTTTTTTAATAATTATTTTTATATTATTCAAAACATTGTATATAATGTCTACATCATCATATAATGTCAAACTAGAATTTCATATTATATTTTTACAATATTATTTAAATAAACATAATGTAATTTTTTGTATAAATTTTTATATATATATATATATATATATATAGTAATATGATGAATATTTTTATAGTGTCGTATGTTTTAATTTAGTTTTATATCATAATTTTTTGTATAAATATTATGTATGATGTGAATTTCGGTAAACAAAAATAATTTATTATAAAAAAATATATGTATATATGCAACTACAATCATCTATATCATTATGTTTAGAATAGTATTAAAATCATCTAGCTTAATTAGATATAAAATAATATATATATATATATATATATGTCAAATTAAACTCTACTATGTAGTTGATTTTATATTTTGTACATGTTACATAAGTTATAAAAAGTTTTCTTACCATTATTAGACTATGTGATAAATCTATACTCAACTAAGTAAAATATTTTTAAGATTTATATTGATTAAAATAGTTTGACTAATAAATTTATGACATATTTAATTAAATTTTATATTTTCATTAAATTTATGCGTGTTCTTATTTTTATATCACAGAAAACGAAATAATTATAGTTTTAATATGTAAATAGATGATATGTCGACAATGCAATAAAAATGTATATAACAACATATAAAAGTTATGATGAAATTTATATTCATGATATTAATATTACAAAAATTATGGCATAATTGGCTTTCATATTTATGATACTCCATTATAGTGTCTTATTTTTAATTGTTTTAAATATTTTTACTATTGTAAAAATTAATAATTTATTAAAATATAATACTAATGAAGATAAAATTAAGTTTTAAAAATATTAAACTAATTTAATTAACAATTATATTGTTTATTGATTAGTATTATCATATGAATAAT
>OVBE01004357.1:0-24209 GCA_900406425.1 Iberis pinnata | reverse complement strand
TATATACCATGTATTTTTGTTCTTACTTGTCTACTTGATGAACGAAATTCTTTTTTTCTTAACAAAACCAAAAGCAGCCTCTAAGATTAATTATTGCTGTAATCTCTTCGACAATAACTTACTTAGGGTTTAACTATTAATGGGGTGGGTTTGATTTTTAATATTCAACCTAATAAATTAATAAATTTATTAACATGGGCAAACTAAATTAGTTAGAACCCATTCAATCATTTTAAGTAAAACCAAACCAACAAATAAGGCCCAAAAATATGCCCAAAGATTTGAAATCAACGTGCAATGGAGTTAGTTGCTGTGATCAAACCAAACCAACGTGCATATTACTTTTTAATTACAATTAAAAAATTAGTTGTTGTGATCACTCCATTTTAATTCTCTATTCTCAAACAGAAAATAAAAAGTAAAAAATTTAAAAACATTAGGAATCTTTGATCACAGCAAAAAAACTATAACTAGTTGTATTAACTATTTATTAACTTTATACTTAGTTATTGAGTTCGGTTATTTCGGATATCCGAAATCCGTTCGGATATATCCGATCGGGTTCTGATATCCGAATCACATAATAATACTATCCAATCGGTTATTTTTCTAAATCCTAACTCGATCCGAACCCAATTTTTCGGATCGGTTTTGGATTCGAGTTTGGATTTCGGATATTATGCCCAGCCCTAACATGAAGCGAGGTACCAGGAAATGGCATGCCATATATATAAAGCTTCTGTGAAGTTTTATGCTTCCATATCAAACATTTTAAGAGGTTGATACTAGGTTCAGAGACAACTTAATCCTCTTTATCTCGCTTCATTTATGTCGCCAATTCATATCCGACTTGACTATACAAAGTCCTGATTTCGTATAATTCCAGCAGAAACCATCCTCCTTCCAACTATAACTCGGTTACTCCGCGTAGTCGTTTTTGTCATTAGTCCAATGCTTATCAGTGAATGTGTGATAATTGGTATATTCTTCTTAGGGAGGAAGATACTATGATGCATATTGATATCGTAAATTGTAACTATTCAATTGTAAATTTTGACCATTATAAATAAATTTTGTGGGTATTTACAATTTTTTTTATTGGAGTACTCATGATATATATATTATTATATTTGTTCTCAAATGCGTATATTATCATGTAACAATTTACATTCTTAAAATTATATGATCATAACCAAAAACAAATCTTAATAAGATGAGAATATAATTATTTTTTTTTGGGATGAAATTTTAAATTTATATAATGAGAAAGAAAAATGTTATGTACAAAGGTTTATAATTGGTAGAATAGAGATAAAGAAGCTTAATAGGTTTGATGAGTGTACAAAGGTTCCTCGTTAAAATCTGATACTAGAAAATCCATTGGGACAAAAATAGTATCAGGAAAAAGAGTACAACCTTTGATACACAACCTATAAGCGAGAACATCAGTAAAGCAGATAAGTAAGAGCAAAGAAGAGCATAGCAACCCAAGTGATCAAGTGTGAGGCACGAATTGAGCTTAAGTACAACTGGAGAAAACAGGAGGATGTAAGGTATGCCATCGATGGATGAGACCATGATAGCGAGAGTCCGATGAGCATTGAAGGTTGGATAATCTGTCTCGGATGGTGCGGTTGATCTGGTTGGTGATGTAGGATGGCAGACGGTGAGGCTGGCCATGATGTTTTCGTTGCGCTCCCTCCATATGCTATAGATTGAGGCTTGGAAGCATAACTTAAGCAAGACAACATCAAGAGTTGATAGAAATCGTAGGTGAAGTGAGCGCAAGGTTCGAGTCCAGTTAGGGGAGATACGAGTGCGTAAGATGGGTGAAGTGAGATCGGACCAAATAGTGTAGGTAAATGGGCAAGCAAAGAAGAGGTGGTCGCGCATTTCATCCGGTTCGCCACAAAGGACACAAGGTATAGAGTTACCCCATCTACCTATCCGCGATCCTGTGGGTAACTTGTCAGGAACAGCAAGCCAAGAAACAAACGCGTAACAAGATAGACGATGACCATGGGTGGTGAGAGTATTGTGCACTTATCTGGCGCCAAGTGTTGAGAGCCGAGAAAGAGGGCTGGTAAGTCCCTGAGCTATGACACCATAGAGCGATGTCGTCGTCACCAGTAGGGGGAGGAAGGGGCAAGAAAGTTATCTGAGCATGGAGGTCACGAAGATGAGGGACCCAGGAGCGTCGAACAAGCCAACGATCATCTGCTGCAGCGGCAACCACTGTGGCATGACGACCCACACCCAATTCTCTGATACCTGCATCTCATGTAAGGGTGAAAAGAGGCCCTAGCAAAGTCCATTCATCGAACCAAAACGAGGTTGTCTTTCCATTGCCAATTTTGAACGGCAAGAAAGGGAGTGCTTGAGGTCGTAACTTTAGTAGCTTTTGCCATATCCATGAGCCACGATAACGAGGAGGTGATGGTAAGTCCCATAATGTTGAGTCCCGGAGAAGGTATTGCTTGGTCCAGGCTACCCAAAGCGAACCTGTATTGGACACTAAACGCCAAATGAGAGAAAGAGAAAAACAAGTGAAGTATCCTCAAACTTACGAATACCAAGACCTCCTGAGCTTAGAGGTGTGCATACATCTGACCATGCGAATTTTGCATGGTGGCTAGAGGATGGAGATCCCGACCATAAGAAGCTACTACAGAGAATATCAATCTCGCGAATGCAAAACCGAGGTAGACGAAAAGCAGACTACCAAAAGTTTATCGTACTTATAATAACAGATTTGATCAACTGTAACCTGCCAGCATAAAAGAGAAACTTCATAGCCCAAGAGTTCATTTTCCTCCTTAGACGGTCAAGCAGGGGTGCGTAATCTGCCTGAGCTAGGCGTTTTATCATAAAGGGGAGCCCGAGATATCGCACAGGCAAGGATTCCTGTTGGATACCGATAGTGGTAACTGCTTGCTGTAAGTCTGGCCGGGGTTGGCCCGCAATGAAGATTGACGATTTTTGAACATTTACATGAAGGCCAGATGCGTGCCTGAAAGACTGTAGTATACTCAGAATACCTATCAAAGAAGCTGGCTCGCCATCCGTGAAAACTAGGACGTCATCAGCGAAGTAGAGATGGGTGAGCGCGGTGTCGCGGCAAATAGGGTGGTAACCAAAAGTACCAGAACGGGCACCTGCATCAAAAGCTAGGAGAGAACATTGTTAGCAATGATAAAGAGGTATGGGGAGAGGGCACAACCCTGACGAAGTCCCCGCTGACTTGGAAAGAAACCAGCCGGCTCGCTATTAACAGAGACGGTGAACGTTGTCGTGGAGATACAAAGATACAACCAATGGATAAACTGCAGAGGAAAACACATAACCTGCATAACTGAAAGAAGGAAATCCCAGTTAATAGTATCAAAAGCCTTGGCAATATCCAATTTTAAAGTACAGCGAGGAGAGATAGAGGTTTTGTGATAATCCTTGACGATTTCGGTGGCGAACATGACGTTCTCCAACAGTAGTCGACCCTTGACGAAAGCACTCTGGTCTGGAGCAATGAAATCCGGTAGGAGGACCTTCAGGCGGTTTGCCAGGAGTTTGGAAATGACCTTGTAGATAACGTTGTAGCACGAAATGGGTTTGTAGTCCTTTACTGTTTCCTGGTTGTCACCTTTAGGAATCAAAGAAAGCAAAGTTGAATTAATGCCACATGGTGAAAATCCATAAAGAAAGAATGACTGAATGGCGGCCGTGAAGTTAAGCCCGATGATAGGCCAAGTGGCTTTAAAAAATTATGTTGTGTAGCCATCGGGGCCTGACGCTTTGTTTGATGGCATAGAGAAAAAAGTGTCTTTGATCCTCAAGGTCGGGAATGAGAGTTGTGAGCGGTTGGTTTTGAAGGAAGGTTTGGAAATGGTGAACGGCGGCTGCTTTAAGTTCTGACTACTCAGTGACTATTTCGCCAATATCTAAGAGCAAACGCTTGATAGAATTGTGTGCTTTCCGATAGTTAGCAATGCGATGGAAAAAACTCGTGTTGTGATCCCCTTTGCGTAGCCACCATATTCGAGAACGTTGCTGAAAATAAATCTCCTCTGCAGTTGCAAGTGTACGCCAGGTGGTGGCAGCTTGCATTTCCGAGTCCATGTTCCTTGTTGAGGGGTCTAAGAGAACCTGTTCCTGACAAGCAAAAAGGTGAACATAAGCATCATGTGTTCTATTAGATAGATCACCATAGACAGTGGAGTTGAGAGTGCGAATCTGGAACTTGAGAGCTTTTAGTTTGAGGTAGAGAAATCGCAGGGCCAGTCGGGGGGTAAAAATTGGCGGGGAAGAGCACCAGCTAGAGTGAACTGCCTGCATGAAAGTGGGGTGAGCAATCACAAAATTATTAAACTTAAAAGGCTTACTTACGGTAGAGGACTGATGTGAGAAGTGGACGACACAACGCGCATGATCAAAGACGCCGTTAGCTTCAAAAACTGAATAAGAGTGCGGGAATTGGGAGAACCATGAGTCATTTATGAGTGCACGGTCAAGATTTTTGCCGATGGATTTTGCTTGGCGATGATTCCACCATGTAAAGCGAGGTCCAACATGCGTCATATCCGTAAGATCACAACAAGAAACAAAGTCCTGGAATTGAAGCATTTCAGAATGGCGAGAAGTCATGTTATTTGAGTGTTCGGACGTCGTAAGGATCTCATTAAAGTCACCGTAAATCAACCATGGAACCGGGTGGGATCCATAAAGCTGACGAGTCTCCTGAAGGTCGCGCCAAAGATGGATACGATCCACCTGAAAGTTAGAGGCATAAACACAAGAAATCAAGACAACAGCACCAGAAGATAATGTGACAATGACATAGATTAGCTGAGAAGTAATAAGAATTGGCATGAAAATGACGTCGTCACGCCAAAAACCCAAATACAACCTAGCCAATAGGAGGAGTAGTTGTGAAGAACGTTCCAACTCGGCATAGCGACCTGCACAATACGAGAAAAGTTGTCAAGTTGAACACGAGTCTCTAAAAAACAACTGAATTCCGGTTTGGTAGATGTGAGCCAATGGCGCACTTTTTGGTGCTTAAGAGATTGATTAAATCCCCTTGTATTCCAAGAAAATAACGACATAACATCAATGTCTCCCTAAGGAGACAAAAGATTTCTTTTTAGTAACCACATGCTTGGATAATTTACGGGAAGCGACAATCGTAGCTTGTTCTTATGGACGCGATTTCACTCGCGAGTTTTGGCGGGTAATGGGGTCTATATCGGTTGCATTAGAGGCTGTTGCTGCTAGAATAGAGGTTGTATCATGGATAAGAGACTCAACTTCCTCCATAATTTGGCCTTCTTCGACTTCCTCGTCTTCAACTTCCTCGTCTTCAATTAAATTGTCGGCCAGGACTTGAAAACGCGACGGAGAGAGGATGACGGGAGATTGGTGGGTAATGGCAGCTTCTTTAGTTGGTGATTTGGTGCTGTGATGACGTGATATAGTAGAACAGTCATGCGTATGAGGCTGATCGTGTTATGTAGAGAGAGTTGATGATGGCACACCCGAAGCTTTATTGTGAATGTGAGGGGCAGCAGACACATATTCTTGGTCATGAGGTTGAGTCTCAAGAGCATGGTCATGAAGAGAGACGTTGGCAAGGGATGTAGAAGTTGGGAAGGGCGTGACGTTAGTGAGCTCCCGTACAATCGCAGCAAGTGGGGCCTCCGGTCCTGTCAAAACAGAGTGTGATTGGTCATTAAGACTCATATCCAATTGAGAGTTAGGAGCATTAGAAGGTGAAGAATGGGCGCATTGGTGGATGCAATGATGGTGGTGTGTTGTTGATGAGAAGGCGGTGATTCAGTTGGAGGAACAGCAGAATCCGAGGCCGCGATGCTGGTGGCTAGGTCGGAATAAACATTTGATGAGCTAGGCTGGTCCTTGTCCGAAGGGATAAAAGTAGATGCTAGGAGAGATGCTGCATTACGAAGCCCTTGAGATGCAAAAAGAGATAGATGTGAGCTAGGTAGCTTCTTGCAAGCAGTGACTTTGTGACCCCAAGCATTACAGTGAGTGCATTTTAATGGCAGCCAAGGGAAAGAAACAGAGACAGGTTCCATGTCATCATATAGCTTGATTTTTTCAATTTGATCTTGGTCCAAATTTACGATCACGAGAACTTGCGCCACATCAAGACGTATGCACTTTTCCGTATTGGGGTGGAGTTTTTAAGCTTTCCCGACAATGTCACCAAGGAACTGTAAGCCTGCATGAGAAAAAATAGTTAGGAACATTTCTAAAATCAACCCAAAGAGGCATGGAACTGAGATCAGGTTTCGCTAAAGCCTTTGACGGGAACCACTCTTGCACCACCAACAAGGTGTCGGATATGTGCCAATATTTCTTACGACACACATTTGAGCGAGTGTCCGGAGATTTAATCCGAAACAGAATCGAGTCATCTTGCATAATTTGCACATCAATTTTTGGATCCTTGCCATCACGGTTTCAGAGTCGGTTTACTGTGGCATGGATTTTCTCAATGTGAGGGACTGTGCCAATGAAATAACCAACAAGGTAACTAGGGTTGAGGTTTGTCGTGGAGGTGCTTTGGAACAACAATGGAGGCCACACCATTATTGATGATGAAAAGGGCATTAGATCCATCGATGCTGGTGGAGGAACCGGTAAGGAGTTGAGACTAAGTTTGAGAGACAGGCTGCGACTGTGGGAGAGTACCGCCGACAGCAACAAGTGGCACCGGCGGTTCCGGCATGGCCGGAAGATGCTTGAGCCATGCGTGAGAAAGAAGAAAAGAAAAGTGCCGACTTAACCTAATCGCTTTAACAATCGCCTCAGTGGTCAATATAATTTATTTTTAAAATGTACTACTTCTATTTTATTTTAATTGTCTTTAAAACTGTTTTTACGTATATATTAAAAAATTATGTTATACCATTAATTGAGAAATGAAAAGCTAGCGTGTTGGTTTGTGATTAATTCTCATAAAGTTTAATAGTTCTTTTGCCATTGATAACACTGGCGAAAATTGTTTTTTATCGTTTTAAAATTTTAAATTAAACTATAATTTTAATCTGATATTAAATTAACAAAAAATTGCATATTATATATATATATATATATATATATATATTATTTGTTAAGGAAATATTGCCTTTTAATATATTATAGAATATTAGAATAATTAGATTATTCCTAAATTTTAGGGTATTGTGTGTATATAAATACCCTAATTATGATGGAGGTTTTCTCATATTTTCGTGCTCTATGGTTTCTCATATTTTTTTGTGTAGATTTAGTTTCTTGTTTGCTCATTTGATTTGTTTCATTCAAATTGATTTTGTTGTTCGTGTTGTTATGCATGCTTGATAATATATGCTACCATCTTCTAAAGATTCTTCTTGATCTCTTTTTAAAAGTCTTCTTGAATAAATGTTCATGTTTCTTTGTGTTGTTTTGAAGTAGTTGTATTGAATATAATATGTCCGTCTATAATATGTTTTTGTTTCAATTAGTTTGTTTTCTTTTGTTTCTTATTTCTGTTGTTTTGTAGGATTGATCATACAAACTAACATCTCCAACATGTTGTATATTGATTTGTGTTTTTTTCTATTATTTCTGTAGTAAATTTGTATTGTGTCTCATATTTTTCGTTTCAACAATGTTTCATCCAATTAAATTTGAATGATCTATTGTTTATGTTGTTTTGTAGGATTAATCATACAAAATATCATATCCAACAAGTTCTTTTAAATTCGTCTTCAATATTTTGTATACTGATTCGTGATTGTGTTCGATAGTCTTTATTTTTTTGAAATAAATTTTATTTCTATCTTTAACAATTTTACTCTATTTTTGAAGTTTATTATATATTTATAATTTTATTTTATACAATTATTAATTTTACGAACTATTATCTTCTGTTATAATATTTATAAAAGTATATGTATTTACAATATTTTTTGTTCTTCTCTTTTTATATTATCCATAATTTTAGTATTATAAATTATCTTATAATAATAAACTATATTTTATATCTATAAATTTTGATGAGATTTATTTTTTTATAAAATTATCTAAATTAGTAATTACGAATTGAAATATTTTACATATTATATTAAAAATATATCTTTATGTAAAAATATACATAAATTGTAGATTTAACATTATTGTCTGAAAACTAACCGAATATAAATTCCTCTCATTTGATCGTTAGAGGTTTTGTGTTCAATATATTTTTATATTTTAATGTAAATTATTTAATTTATGTTATTTGACTCGATATTTTTACTATTTTGCAATTGTTGGTAATTATTTTCAAGATTAAATGTATTATATATATTCTGTTTATATAAATATTTTTTTTACCTAAGTGATCTTTTAACAATAAAATTATGATTAAAAACTTTTCATTTTTATCGTATGATATATTTACTTATTGGTATTTTATTATTTTTAATTGAATACATCTTTAATTTTATGATTAAAAACTCCAGTTAGTTGTTGTGGAATTTTCAAAAAAACATTTCGAAGTTGGAGAATTTTTATATGATTTCTCCTTTGATTAATGTGGTTGGAGCTTCATACAAGAGAAAAAACATGATTCGAGAAAGCTATCATATGATCACATCCGTGTTCATATAAATATGAATCCTGGTTATTGGTCATATGAATCCATATTGTTCATGTTGTCAGATTTTGTTCATGTGAATTCAAAGAGTTAACTACATGTTTCATCGGTTTCAGACGTGAACAACAGATCTGGAGACGTGAAGAGTAGTAAGAAATCAATAATAAGTCATATAAAGAAGAATAATGCTCTCCAGCGTGAAAAAATGCTGGAAAGTTAATTACATCCTAAAATTAATAGAATAATACATGTTCAAACATAGTTTTAGACCCAATAAATCCATCATTTTAACCAAGATAAAGAATAAAAATGTGTATAAGCTTCCCAGAACTAGGACATCTTGCAACAAGCATCTCAAACAGCTTCCCAAAACAAGATTCATGCAATTTTTGTTTCTCGGGATCATCTAGATGGTTGATGATTGTTCAGAGATACTCGATCTTCATATGCATAGTCCATTTGCTGGAACTTCTGATACATCAAACAATTGTGGTGGGAGATTGTTATCCATTGTAATAACTGTAATAAAAAGGTAAAAATTAATCAAAACCATGAATTTGTAGTTCACATGAAGAACTCAAATGAATAAGAAATGAACACATGACAATTCGTTTATGCATTAGACGAAATCTGATGAATAAGAACTCTACTGCTTCATGATTTTTCGTTTTGTATTAAAAATCATATTAATAAAAAGTTAATACAAAATCAGATAAAGAACCTGAAGCTAACAAGAACAATCGAGAAGAGCCCTTATCGCACAAAATAAGAACACTACAAACATCTTCTGTTAATTTAAAAATTAAACACTCAATTTAAAATCAGATAAGAATTTGAATCAAAGAATCTCCATAGAACCCTAAAAACCCGAAACAAAGCATCAAAAGCCGACTTGAGCATCAAACCCGAACAAAGCATCAAACCCGAAACCATAATTAAAAAAATCTCCTAAAAACCATAAAAACCAAAACCAAATAATATCCTAAGCACACTAAAAACCTGAAAAAACTATCAACTAAGAATCTTTAGAACCAGAAGCACAATCGGTCAAAACATGCTCAAAGAACAAACAAGCGCCGACTTGAGCAAAAGAAAAAAAAAAACAAAAAACGAAGAAGAAAAGAGAACGTGACAAAGATTAATCCCCGACTGGATTGTTCATGTCGACCGAAGCTTAATCGCCGACGGGAGTAGAAGCCGGAGAGAGAGAGGAATCGCCGTCGTTCGAGAGAGGAATCACCGTTGTCCGAGAGAAGAATCACCGACTCTCCTTGTGCGTTTTGATTTTTACATTACTTAGGTTAAATTTCTCCTTTAAGTTACCTTCCTAATGTTTTTTATTAAATAATTATAAATGATTAAATAATTGAGAAAATAAAATGTTAAAATCAATTAGAATATTTTTTAAAAAAACAACTTACGATTATATATATAATTGTGTTGAAATAAAAAAGAAGGATATGATTGTAACTGTATTAGGCAAAATACCTTAATCACAAATTGATATCAAATACACATCTTTTTCAAATTATGCGACTAAATAGTGACTAATTAGACAATTAATTCTTAATTATACCCTAAAGTTTCGTTAAACCAAATCAAATGCTGACACGTGTCCACCCTTAAAACGAAACCAAATTTACCATAAATAAAATTAGGTACGCAAATCAAGTCAAATAATCCATTAACCACACCTTTAAAATAATAGCATCGGTTTTTTAAAAAATTATGACACTTCCATTACCATTGTTCAATGTTACCACTTAGCAAAATTAAAGCCTATAATAAAAAAGAAAGCAAATTAAAAAAAAGAATCAAAGATTCATTTGTGTTTCACTCTCAAATCAAACGGCCACGTGCCCATGTATTTCAATTCTAAATCAAGAACATTACACTTAATTGTAAATGTCTTAAACTGATTTCAAACCAAACCAAATAATTTATGAATCAAATTGTGGCAAGCTGAACATGCGTTGCGAGCCATGTAATGAAAACATGCTTTGGTGTGTTATGTGCGAACCACACAACAACTGTCCTTAGAAAACTGATGGTGAGACTGTACTCAGTAGTTTACGAATCTCTTTTGTTGAGACGAAGGTACCATAGCTTTAATGACTTCTTTTACACAAGAAAATATCAGATTCAAAGGACAATTGATGTCCAAGATAAGATTGAATAGCTTATACAATCAGCCACATGCATTTAGACCGAGGATGACGAATCTTCCAAGATGAAGCAAAAGCAACAACCACATATGAATAAAGAAAAATTCTCAGTTTTTTCCGGATCCAGAGAACCCCAAATATCAATCAGTCTGCCAAATGGTAATTTATGTCATATCCATGAACCACACCATCATATTGGCCTTGTGTGGGAAGACTTTTTTTTCATCCATAGAAGTTCCAAAATACCACGCTAGCAAAACTTTTTTCACCTCAACATGTCATCACTAGAATTTTTCTAAATTATTTCATTAAAAAAAAAAAAAAATTAACTAATCAGGTTTGTGCATTAAATTTCTCTAACCTCCTATGATATCTATTTTCTGTAACTTACCCTTACAATCAACTCCGAACACCACTAAAATTTCCTAACCTCCCTTTTCATGGTTTTTTCTCTATAAATAACAAAACAACGTCAAGAGACCATCCAACAAAAAAGAAGATGATCCTCTTTTGAACCTACTTGTTAATTAGTTTCATTCCAAATATATTTGTTTTTTCAAAACCTTCTCCGTACAAAAAGAAACAATGATTCTCCATTGTTTCATTGTTTATAAAATATCCAAAATTATTCATCTGGTTTGTTCTACAAATCGTCTTTTTTTTTACAAATTTATCAAAATCTACAAAAACGCATAATCTAAAAAAGGTTATACGATTTGTAAATTTCTTAAGAATTTTTTTTAGTAAAACTTTGTTTTCTATTGTTTTTCGTTTACTAGATCACATTTCTACTTTTAATTGTCACTTTTTGTTTCAAGCTTTTACAAATTCGTCAAATTATATAACATTTCTTTGAATTTAGGAAACTTTATTCTCCAAAATCTATCCCAAAAACAAAATTTTGTCCCTCTCATTTTCTCTACTTGATTGATTGTTCACTTTGATTAAATGGTGGTGCAAACTTATATATATATATATATATTAAATTTTAAGGAAAATATTATATGTTAATTAGATTTATAATAATAACGGTATACTTAAAAAATGTCTAAAAATTATAATATCTTTCGAAAAGATTCTTACAGAATACAGAAAATAATAAAACATCATTTGTTAATTGTATTTTTATTCACTTAAGTCCAAAACAGATTAATCGATTTTTCTTTCAGGCATAAGGCTAGTTTAATATAGATAAGGGGGAGAAATTCAAAAAGATATTAAAAGAGATTAAAATAATATTTTTCATCTCCTAAGTATGAAACACTAATCGTTTTTTTTCATGCAAATATTTTTTTTCTTCCTCAAAGTTGATTCTCTTGATTTTCTCTGCTTAACTGAGAGAGAGAGAGCTGCGGCAAATTCAACTTCCAGGCGAGTAAACCACCGGCCCAACCGAGGTATATTCTCGTGCACCATAACCTTGAAGTTTGCTGGTGACTCCAACACGGCGAGCTCGCCTTTGCCTCCCTCTCCCTTTGTTGCTATAAATATGAAACTCTTTNCCCGGGGGGGGGGGGGGAGCTGTTATGCGGTGTCACTTATCCGACCGATTTTCATACAACATCGTAACACGGAAGACGGCCTGACAAGGATCTAAAGGACCTCGAGGTGGCGTTTCGATTTGTTTCGTCAGAGGAGTTGGAGGTAGCATTCTCAACTAGTGGTGCGGGGTCCGCAACTGTCTTGAAACGTCTCTATACCAAACCTGAAGGTGAAATAAAACCACCCCTGAAACATCGCTGGAAACCTACCCTTTGGATCTAAACATCATGTGACGTTCTTTCGTTCAGATATGTGGATGCTAAAACCCACAATGAATTTTATTTAATAATTTCAATGAGGAATTCATTGTTCTTGTCAAAATTAGAAAGAAGTTACAACACAAACTCAGATCGAAAAAAGAAAAGTGTATTTCTATTGATTTCAACGATGTTTGTACAGAAAAAATAGTCAAATTTTAACCTTAGTTCGTAAAGTAAAAATGATCATAATGGCTTCATTTCTCTCTCTTCTTGATTTGTACCCCCTCCGTCTTGTTCGGGTTGTTCCGATCTTCCCGGGTTGTTGGGACTGCGATCTCGATGTCTTCCCCCTATCTCGGAACTGTCATGACTTGGTCCTCGTATGCACAACTCGCACTCACCTTCTGCCAAGGTCGTCTACGACTTGAGAATCCGATCACTCGCTTTCCATGCTAAGGTAGAGATCTACTGGGTAAGTTCTTTCGCACCTTGGTACGCACTGAGCCGCTGTCCAGGAAGTGATACTAGTCGAAGTAGAAACCTGATGAGGAGGTTTCAACACCAACAGATTATCCCCCAGGTCTCCCTACGAGCTTAGCAAGTTGGGTGACCTTCTAAAATTGGTGGAAATTCACCTCGGAAGCGTCTGTTTCACAATGATCTTCATTCGTCATTTTTCTTTAAATATGCATGTGTTTAACATGATAATCGCATATGCATTTGAATCCTTCGCGCTGAACCGGACAATACCATTTCCCCCCCCCCCAAAATTTAGCATTAGTTGGGCCGATTTGTTATGGTTTTAGTTGAAGAAATCTCAACAGTCTCGCGATTGGTTTTACCCTAACACGCGGCACGTCCCCTATTTCGAATTTCAAAAGTGTCATGATTACACCTACAAAAAGTGGTTTTGCACACTTCGAGGCAGTTACTGCTACTCCTTCTCTCTCCTCAAGTGTTTGGAACCGCCTCCCCACTACGCATTCAACCGTCCACTCCTCCTCTCTCTTTTCGCAGCCTAAGGTACATTTTCTAAATTTCTTATCTTTCTTTAATTTCTGCTAGGGTTTGCTATTCCCTCTTTCAATCCATTCTCTTCTCCTTAGATTTATCTCCGAATTTCCTTGGATTTTCATCCCCTTTCAATTTTCTTTCTTCTAATTTCTCTCCCAACTCGGTCCTACCACCATGTCGAGAAAACTGGCGCTTCGCTCTCGGAGCAGAAGCTCGTCGTCGCGTCCCATGGCGAGTCTGAGTATCAGAACTTCCATCGTTTCCGACGTGAAGTCCAGGGCGGCTACGGCTCAGCAAATCATGGCTTATTCTTCTTCTCGCTCATCCCTTACATATGTGAGAACGCTTTGGGAGCAGTTTGATCTCCCATCTGGTGTCAAGTTATTAATCCCTGATCTGGGCCAGTTTCTAGATAATCCATGTTGGGATTCGTCACGGTCTATGAAATCTTTTTCAAAGCAAGTGGATTGCATTTTCCAGTTCCCGAGTTGTTGATTCGGTATCTGCGTCGCCGGGTGATGGCTCTGAGCCAACTGATGCCCAAAGGGGTCCAGCATGCGATATTCTTGATGGTCCAGGCGAGAGAAAACGACTTCGAACTGAGTTGTGATATGCTCGAGGCTGCTACGTATGCTAAAAGGGGTACGAAGGGTGGCCTCTGGTACCTAGCCAATAAACCCAACCAAGGGTTCACGCTCGGCCAAGCCCCCGAGGAAAAAACCGCCTGGGAATAGTTTTATTTCTTTCTTAAAATTAATTATCTCTCTTTCGGGACTACGAGTCCTAGTGATCTACAGTCCCGGTGGACTAGGGAGATTGGTGTGAATCCTTTCTTTCCCTTCTTAGAAATCGAATCTTACGCCCTCTTGTTTGTTTGTTAGATTGACACTTTCTGATTGTATTTGCTCTCTTTTTTAGATTGACACTTTCTTTTTCTTTCTTATTTTGGTATTTGTCAATCTCGCATCTGACTCAGGTCGAGGATCCTTCCGCCTAATATCTGAAGAATTGGCAACTCCTTGGGAAGAACCGGCTGAATAACTGGAATACCTTCGACGGGGGAGAGAGTATCTCGCAATTGGCTACCGCTAGAACCGCTATATGAATCATTCTCAAGTAAGTGTTTTACTTATGTTTTATTTTTGGTCTATCTGGGCCGCATGATGTTTGACGTGTAGTTTGCTGCATGTGCCCCGTCTCAGTGTCCATATGTCTCTATGAAGAATCCCGTCTCGTATCGTGAACCTCGCATATTAAAAAGTTCTGAGGGGGCTCCCAACTCCGCTGGATTCAGTGCTGCTAAGGAGGCCAAGACTCCTAAGGACCAGGCTCCTATGGAGGTGGATCCTACTGAGGTCTCTGACTCATCCCACGGTGATCAGCGTCGGGAAAAGGCTGCAGGTTCTAGCAAGAAATCATCTCGTCTCCCTCCGATTCAGCACATCACTCGCCACCTTGATGCCTCCTCGGAGAAGAGGGCTCGCACTCAGGAGACATCCCCGGTTGGTGTTCATGATCACAGCGCGTTCGCGTTCAACATTTCTGGCCCAACCAGTTTCCCATGGTGGAAGAAGGGGATCTCTACGCAGAGCTGATGTCTAAGCTCCGCCTAGGTGGTCCTATAGATTATGATCATAGGTCGCTCTATGTTCAGAAGGAATATGCTGACTGGACTCGCTCCCATGTTGAGTTATGGCAGTGGTATTCTTTACTTCAAATTTTTTTTGCTTCACACTTTGGAAATTAACTCCTGTTTTGGTTGATGTGCAATCTATTTTTCCTAGGCCGCGGCTTTGGATAATCGACTGGTAGGGGTTTTGGATGATGAGCTAAGGAGGGCGAAGAAGAACTCTGGGATTGAATTGATTGAGGATGTGACGGCGAGAGCTGATAAAGTTATTGCCGAGTTAAAAACTGCGGTAAGGCGGGTAGAAATGCTCACAGATGAAAACGGTAGGATGAGGGCTGAGGTAGTCAAATTGGAAGATTTGAGGAAGAAGGACGTAGAAAGGTTGAGTGTGGAGGTAGCTCGTCACGACAAGGCCAAGAAGGATTTGAAGAAAGAGGTGGCTTCAATGGCTAAGGATTTGGCGAGCCTCATGAAGGATATGGACGATCAAATGGAGCAGAAGCTTAAGGAGAAAGAAGACGAGATGATGGCCCAGTTTGTCAAGAAGATGGATCGAGTGAAAGGGAAGGTTGCAAATGAAAGGGTGTGTCAGGAGAAGTTGATGCAGGTGGAATAGATTAAGTGTAATCGCGAGCTAATCATGCTGTTGAGAGAAGGGGAGACCACGCTGGAGGCAGAGCAGAAGGATTTGAAAAACAACCTGGGTGGGTTTACCGAACAGCTGACTATGCTAGATTTCAAGGAGCTGAACATGGAGAAGGACTGGACGGCGACGCCCACTGGGTCCAACTTGAGCGAGCCTTCTGAAGTCAACCTGGCTGAAGACATCAATCCTTGCGGTATGAATCTTCCTTCCATCTCTAAACCCTGTTCAAAAGATTGTCGTTAAAAGAACAAGGATGAGGTTATGGTTGAGGAGAAGGCTGAAAAAGAAGAGGTCAAGGGGCTCGATGCCGATGCGGGCGGAGCACTTGACAAGGCTATCGAAGTCGCGGTGCACATTGGGGAAGTTGCAGCTATTCTGAGGAAGGACGCCCCTAGAGGGGATGAAGATGATGCAGCTGGCCAAGACCCGCATACCTAGAAACTCCTCCCTCTCATCCTTTTCGCCTTTAGCTTTTAAAACTCTTTTGAATCTTTTGTGAANGTGGGGGGGGGGGGGGGGGGGGGGGGGGGGGGGGCTTTAACCCAGAACCTTTAAGCTTATTTAATTTATGTTGGAATTTTGGTTTATATCTTTGCCTATTGCTTCTAAGCACCTGTTTTGGGCTGAGTTTATATTAGGATCCTTTCTAGATGCAGTGATGCGTGCTAAAATTATATCGCATGTGTTTTCTAGCAAATATTGATATATACTTTGTCATCGAGGTGAATAGTTTGAAGTAGCATACTTTATTCGAGGGATTGAACGTTCAAAAGTAAAATGAGTGTTTCAGCTGTTTGACAACTTTTGTTATATGCCTTAATACGTTATTGCGAGATTGGGCTCGGATTTAGCGCTTATAACATGTTGAGGGTTGCTCAAGCTGGTACCCACTGGGGGGGGGTGTGCGATGTATTGTATGACTGGCCAGGTCATATAATATGATATGTTCGATTATTTTTGTTTTGTGTGTTGTGTTCTAGTGAAGGAGGTGTTTAAAAGTTTAGGTAATCTTACCGAAGAGACGGAAGTTGAGGGCTTAGGTGGTATTTCGCTGGTGTGGTATAATATTCTCCCCTCGATTTCGTTGGAGTATTGCTAGATAGGATAGGTGAAAACGCCAAGTGCTGGAGTGGATAGTGACGAATAGCTGGAATGGTTTGTAGGTGGATAATCCCTATGGTTGTTTGAGACATGGCGTTTTGTACGTCCGGGAGGTGGTCCACCGGTTTATCGAGAGCCCCTGGTTGAGGCGGGCTTTTTCTATAGTGAAAAGGACCAATGCGTCTCCCCCAATTTTTAGAAGAATTCATGAAGAAGGAGAGGGCGGGCTGGATCGGATTGTGAAGGACGAATACATTTCCACTATTTTTTGAGAAAAATTCATGAAGAAGAAGAGGGCGGGCTGGGTTATAGTGTGAAGGACGAATACATCTCCCCCAGTTTTTGAGAAAAATTCATGAAGAAGGAGAGGGCGGGCTGGGTCGGAGTGTGAAGGACGAGAACATCTTCCCCATTTTTTGAGAAAAATTCATGAAGAAGGAGAGGGCGGGCTTGGTCGGAGTGTGAAGGACGAATACATCTCCCCCATTTTTTGAGAAAAATTTATGAAGAAGGAGAAGGCGGGCTGGATCGGAGTGTGAAGGACGAATACGTCTCCCCCATTTTTTGAGAAAAATTCATAAAGAAGGATAGGGCTGATGCGAACTTGAAATAATAAATTACAACAGCTTAATTCCTTTGGAGGTATTGCCTACGTACCCCGAAGATGGGGATCAAGCCGAAGTCGTAGTTCACTGATTTGAAAGGTACAAATATGCGTGAAAATAAAAATGGAAATAATTTGTTAGTCGTCAACAAAAATATTTTTTCGAGTGTTGAGCGTTCCAAGGATGTCGCTCTTCGTTTTCTTCTGTGTCCTCTAGTTCGTAAACTCCTGGCTTGATGACCTTAGGTATTTTGTATGGTCCTTCCCACTTGATTCCCAGCTTTCATGCGTTCTTTTTGGCCCTTGCGGGGAAGACTTCCCGGAGCACAAGCTCTCCTTCGGCGAATCGTCTCTTCCTGATCTTCTTGTTGTATAATCATGTTGCGGCGTTGTGGTAGTTTTGCAAACGTATCGTCGCCTGGTCTCCTTTCGTCAATGGTATCTGCTATGTTGATGAGCATATGATCATTTTGATCCGTGTTCTGAGGTGCCAGCTCGAATATGAGGCTGGGAACTTCGGTCTCAGCTGGTATTACTGCCTCAATTCCGTACACTAAAACGAATGGTGAGTCGTTTGTTCCTCTTCTAGGTGTCTTTCGGTAAGACCAGAGTACCCCCTCCAATTCGTCTGCCCATCTACCCTTTTTGGCGTCCAACCTCTTCTTTAATCCGTCTAAGATTGTCTTGTTAGCGGCTTCGGCCTGGCCGTTGGCCTGTGGGTAATACGGTGTGGAGAATGTTAAATTTATACACATTCGTTTGCAAAAGTCTTTGAATCAATCTGAGGTGATCTGGAGGCCATTTTTGGTGTGGATTTCATAGGGGATCCCATGGCGGTAAAATATGTTCTTCCAGATGAAGGATTTCATGTTCTCGGATTTGAATTTGGCGAATGATTCGGCTTTTATTCACTTGGAGAAATAGTTTGTTAGGACGAGGAGGAAACGTTTCTGTTTTGACCGGTGCATTGGGCCAATTATGTCCATGGACCATCTCATGAATGGGTAAGGTGCTGTGATGGATTACATTTTCTCAGTTGGTCTGTATATCAATGGCGTGTGCTTTTGGCATTTCTCACATTTCTCGCATTTCAAAGCGTATTATTCGCAGTCCGTGATCATGGTTGGCCACTAGTATCCATATCGCTTTATTTTGAATGCCAGTGCCCTGCCGCCTAAATGATTTCTGCATGCTCCATCATGCACCTCCCTTATTATCTTTTTTGTCTCGTGGCCGGATATGCACTTTAGTAGCAGGCCGCATACACTCCATTTGTAGAGGTTGCTGTCTAATTGAGTGTACCTAGCACTTTTGGCTTTAAGTTTTCTGGCGTCCCATTTCTTTGGTGGAAAGATCCTGTCTGTTATGTAAGCTAGTATCTTCACTCGCCAGTCTATTTCCACTTCGACCTCGTCTGTTTCCATTGGAATCATGTTTTCTTCGACGTCTTCAAGATCAGGGTTGGCATTGTATTTCTCGATTGAATCTTGGATGATGCAGGTAGCTTTTGCGATGGAGATGCTGGGCCTATTGATGGTTTCAAACGGTATGACCCTGGTCATCTGCGGATCCGTAGTTGAGGCCAATGTGGCTAGGGCGTCAGCAAGTATGGTTTCGCCTCTAGGGATTTTGACTAGGTAAAAGTCTGCAAATTCATTGCAAAGGGTTTTTACCACGCCTAGGTACGCTTCCATTCTGTCATCTTTCGTCTCGTATTCTCCACTGAATTGGTTTGCTACTAGTTGGGAGTCGCAGTAGGCTGTTACTCGCTTAGCTCCGATTGCTGTTGCTAGTCGCAGCCCGGGAATTATCGCTTTGTATCCGGCTTCGTTGTTTGATGCTGCGAAACCAATCGATACGATTGCTCGACCATCTCCCCGGTTGGGGAGACCAAACGTACTCCTATTCTGGAACTGTGTTTCGAGCTCGCACCATCTACGTATAGTGACCATTTTGCTTCATCTGGCTGTACTGCTGGATTCATCTTGGGTGGTGGTTCTATTAGGAAATCCGCCAAAATTTGAGATTTTGCACAGGTTCTGCTCTTGAATTCTATATCGTGCTCGCTGAGCTCAACAACCCATTAAGAGAGTCTTCCTGACTGGTTCAGACTATGTAAGATTGTTCGCAAAGGTTGATTGGAATACACAACGATTGAGTGTGACTGGAAATAAGATTGCAATTTCCTCGCTGAATGCACCACAGCTAGGGCCAATTTCTCTATTTTCGGGTATCTGGTCTCGGCATCGTCTAGGATTTTGCTGAGGTAGAAAATTGGCCTTTGGTCGCCTAGCTTCTCGCGTACAAGAACTGAGCTGATTGCGTGGGATGACACCACTATGTAAAGGTATAGTGTCTCCCCCTCCTAGGATTTTAATTCTTTGAAAGCTGATTCACATTTCTCATCCCATATGAATTTCTTATTCCCCTTCAGGAGTTTGTAGAATGGAAGGCACTTGTCAGTGGATTTGGATATAAACCTAGTCATGGCGGCTATGCATTCGGCCAGTCTCTGTACTTCTCTAGCATTTTGGGTGATGACATTCTTAATAGTGCGTTGATTTGTGAACGTGCACTTGGCTGGGTTCAGCTTTATCCCGTAGGTATTTAGTATTTGGAAACAGGTGCGCATGTCGCCCACGTGAGTGTCCTCGTTGGAGGACTTGAAGAGCATGCCGTCTATGTAGACTTCCATCATTTTCCCTAGCTGTTCCGAGAACATTTTGTTGACTAAGCGTTGGTAGGTTCCGCTTGCATTCTTCAGGCTGAAAGGCATTACTTTGTAACAATAGATACCTTTGTCCGTAATGAAAGCGGTTTTTTCCCTGTCATCGGGGTGCATGAGTATCTGGTTGTAACCCGAGAAGGCGTCCATAAATGAGAGCAGTTTGTAACCAGCTGTAGCTTCGACGAGCTGATCTATGTTTGGCAACGGGAAACTATCCTTGGGACATGCTTTGTTTAGGTCGGTGAAGTCTATGCAAACTCTCCATTTACCATTTTTTTTTCTTCACCAATTACGGGGTTAGCCAACCATTCCGGATATTTCACCTTGGTGATTGAACCTGCTCCTAACAAATTTTCCACCTCGTCTCTGACTGCCTGAGCCCACTCAGCCCCCAGTTTGTGCTTTTTCTGTTTAACCGGCTTGTAGATTAGGTCCGCATTTAAATCGTAAAACATAATGTCCAAGCTTGTTCCTGGCATGTCCATCATGTTCCATGCGGAGGTGTGCTTTTTCTCTTTGAGGAAGAAGACCAGCTCCTCTTTCAAGTCTTTTTGAAGTTTTGACCCTATGCCAATGCAATGCTCTGGATGTCCCGGGTATATACAGTACTGCATCACCTCGTCAAGTTCGAGTTCCTCGTATGTCGGCTCTGCAGGCGGGGTGGGCTCCCCAATCTGTAATTGCTATAAGGACTTTTCTTTGAGTTTGAGTTCGGCTAGGTAGCAAGCTCAGATTGATCTTTGATTTTCCTTGATCGTTTTGACTCCTTTCTTAGTAGGGAATTTGACGCATTGGTGGTACGTGGACGGGACGGCCTTCATTGCGTTTATCCATGGCGTCCCCAGGATTGCATTGTATATTGCTGGTTTGTTGATCACTGTGAATTCGATCATCCTCGATACCCCTGTCGCGTGCATTAATAGTTTGATAGTTTCGATTGTCATTAACGTTTTGCTGGTGAAGCCGGTCACTGGTACAAGTGGTCCTTCAATTCACGAGAGGACTATGTCCATTTTCTCCAAAGTCTCTTTGATAATCAAATCTACCGAGCTCCCCGTGTCTATGAGCACTCTTGCGATCTCGTACTCTTCAAGGATTAATTTGATGACTAGTGGGTCGGCATGAGGGACGTCGAGTCATGTTGTGTCTGTTTCGTCGAAGGCTATAGGTTCCCCCGCTTCCAAGGGATTAATTTTCCATTTCGTACACGATGCCGCCTTGCGCCCGTATGCTTTGCTCGTCGTTACCAAGTTCAGGCCAAACTGGAGATTCCCCATGATCATAGTGATCCGCTTTTTGAATGGTGGGGTCGACGCCGATTGAGGTAGTTCTTCTNTTGGGGGGGGGGGGGGGGGTTGGCCTCTTCGCCTGGTCTTTTGGCCCTTGCTTGGGGTTAGCCACCTTCGCCTTGCCGGGCTCCACCAATTCTCCAGACTGGTATTTGCTAAAGAGGAAAGACTTGAAGCTTCTGAATTCTTCAGTGGAATGCCCATCCTGGTTATGGTATTTGCAATTCTTTTTAGCACTTCCCTGTTCTTCTAGTCGTTTCCATGATTCTAAGGTCCGTTCTTGGGTTTCCCTGCGGAAAGTGTTTGATTACCTGTTGGGGTGTTTCGCCTTGGGGCACCAACCTGGGTCACTTGACCCTTTTCTCTGGTTCGCTTCCGCATTTCGATTAGATCCTCTTCTATCCATGCGAACACCTTTCCTCTATGGAGTATATCGTCGATCTTTTATGGCGGGTTCAATATTAGATCCTATCTGAATTTGGATTCTCTCTGTGGTATCAGTGCAGCGTTCTCGCGTCTTGACTGAGCGTGGGGTTGGAGTGAAGCATAGCATCCTGGAGTGTTCTCCCAAGATGGGGTATCGCCGTACGGAAGTCCTGGTGGAGCGGTGTCGTGAAGACGTTGCTCGGTCTAACCGTTTGGTCATCGCTTTCGTTTGATCTGCGGACTCTTTTGCCATCTGGTCGAGCATGTCAAGCAAGGATCTGTTTAGGGCATCTTGTGTCTTCAGCTTCTCGGACATGGATTTCACAGACTGGAGGAGCGTTTGGATTGTGATGGTATATCCGTCGGATGGTATTGATGTGTTTTTGGTCATGGAGGAGTTGGATTTGGCTTCTTTTTTCTTTCTTGCGTTAAAGAACTATGTTTTCCCCACAAACGGCACCAATTTGTGGATGCTAAAATCCACAATGAATTTTATTTAATAATATCAATGAGGAATTCGTTGTTCTTGTCAAAATTAGAAAGAAGTTGGAACACAAACTCAAAAAAAAGGTGTATTTCTATTGATTTCAACGATGTTTGTATAGAAAAAATAGTTCAAATTTTAATCTTAGTTCGAAAAGTAAAAATGATCATAATGGCTTCATTTCTCTCTCTTCTTGCTTTATATCCCCCTCCGTCTTGTTCGGGTTTTTCCGATCTTCCCGGGTTGTTAGGACTGCGCCCCTATCTCGGAACTGTCACGACTTGGTCCTCGTTTGCTCAGCTCGCGCTCACCTTCTGCCTAGGTCGTCTATGACTTGAGCATCCTATCACTCGCTTTCCATGCTCAGGTAGAGATCTACCGTTTAAGTTCCTTCGCACCTTGGTACGAACTGAGCCGTTGTCCAGAAAGTGATACTAGTCAAAGTAGAAACCTGCTAAGGGGGTTTCAACACCAACAAGATCCTCCTCCTTACCATCGTTGCGATCCTGTGTGGGTGGTGGTGCCGGTCCTGAGTCACCACCGCTTCGCATTTCAGTCGTCGGGACGCCAAAATTCTTTGGCGTGGTTTGCAGCCTCGACGGTCGCTGAAGAGTATCGCAAGATTCTCTTGCCATTCTAGGGTTTCTTGATCCTACGCTTCGGTTCCGGGCCGAGTTCAGGCCCAGGAAAACCCATATTTTTGTTTGTTGTATGATTTTTTTTTGTCAATTGGGCTGAGAGAATGTATTGGGTTTATTCTGAAAAAATTAAACCCTTTATGGGAAAAAAACACTTATCGTTTTTCCATATTTTGTCTCATCATCCTAATGATAATTTTTTTTTTTGAAATGTTTTTCAGTTTAATTATAAGCAATAGTCCAGAATGGGCCCAAATTACCCAAATGGGCTACACCAGTTACAACATTTACAAACCCACAAATCTAACTAAACCGAGCCGGTTTACAGAAATAAAGAAATTTGACCCTAACCGAACGTTGAACCAGATCTAACCTAAGTTCAAGCAAACCCTAATCTGAAAAAGAAGCCCTTCCCAGGCGCCGCCCCCAAGAGCTGCAGATTCGCTAGAGATGGTTCCGGTGCCATGACAGCGAGCTCGTGCTGCAAGTCTATTGGGAATACACCGACAGACAACATCAGAGAGAGAAGAAGAGAACATAGGAAGAAACGGATGAGATGAAACTCCCGACAGTTGTGAAAGAGGAGGTATGGGAGGAGACGCAGCAGAGGGAAAGGGCTAGGTGATGCTAACAGTGGTATAGTCACGACAGAGAGAGCAGAATATCCCCATATGACATCTTACAACCGCAACCTCCTACGAGAGCCCCAGATTTAGCCCATACACCATTCTTGAACCCTTACCGCCGCCAGCCACTGCCGTCTTCCACCTGCGAAGCCGCATGCCAAGTTGATCAGACCAGACAGCCTAAACAAAGCTTTGCTTCGTCTTCTTTTTCTAAGATCCGGCCAGATCTGAAGGAAAGATGAAAAACCGGTGAACAAGCTTAAAGCACAGGCTCCGCCGGATTTCCAGCGCTAGAGTCACCGGAAGCCCTAAGTTTCGGAGCATGCCGTTTTGCTCAGAAGTTGGTGGACGTTAGCTTTCTGATCTTTTTTTTATTTTATCGGAATATTCTTTTCCAAGAGAAAGAAGAGAGGAGAGAGAGACAATGTGACTGTTATAAGAGAATGAAATTAATCTTCATATGACAAATATATATATATATATATATATATATATATAT
>OVBE01004356.1:0-24214 GCA_900406425.1 Iberis pinnata | reverse complement strand
ATATATATATATATATATATATATATATATATATATATATATATATATATCTTTTATAAGTGTTAAACGATGTATGTATATTACTTTGTGAATTTAAATCTCTTTCTCTAGTCGCATATTTTTTGCAGAAAATTTTAAAGTTTTGGAGAAAAAGAAAATCAAGATCTCAATTACTACAAGAAAAAGGTCTTTTGCATCAAATAAATAGTATCAGAAAAATATGTGATGTTAATTTAAATTACTTATTAACAAATGATGTAAAATTTACAGTTTAGCATCCATTATTATAATTGATGTTTTTATTATTATTTTTTACATCGTTTAAAACAAACTTGATACAAAATATATATGATTTGCATCATTTAAAAGCATTGATACAAAAATATGGATATATAATGATTTAGTTAATGGTTGAATTACTAAATTTTTTTACGTCTACTATAAATAGATACAATCACTAAAATCAATAAAATAAAATATGCAAAGTTAACGTCTATAATAAAATGAATTAACATAATTTTATTTTCAAAATCAATAAGTATAGGTAATTTTTCGGTTATATAAATTTGTTGCTATAATTGTAATTTGTTTTAAAACATTCAATGCTAATGATATAAATCTTATATTAATACAAAATCAAAATATTTATAGCTATTTAATAATAGAAATGAGTCAAAATTAGATATATTTTTGGTACAGGTATATATAAAATACTTTTTTATTATATTTTGATTAATAATTTTTCAAAATTATTTCAAGTATATCGAAATCCTGAATTAAGAAACTCACACTAATAAATTATTAAATAAAAAATGAATTTTTTGTATTGCGTAATTAAATTTTCATATATATATATATAGAACTTTTCTATATTTAAGTAAAAAAAAAGAAATAACCTAGGAAATAGATAAAAATATGCTAGATTTGGTGTGCCATAAATCAATAAACCATAGAAAAATCTAAACAAGACGCAGAAGATTAGATTAGATTTATTTATACTATGTGGATTTTTTTTCTTTTTAAGATTGTGGTTTAGATATTTTTAAAATAATTTTATATGTGGAATATAAATTATGAATTTTTCTTTTAGATATACATTAAAAAATACTGGTAGTTGGAGAAAGAAGTGGAACTTATACGCCATAAGTTATAGCACACAAATCTTATAAATAATTTTATTTGCCCACATCCATGTCAAGAAATCTGATTCTTACTTTGTTACAAATTCCATCGACTTGAGAGTGAGGAATCAAATTCAATGGAGGTGGATGATTTCTTAAGCTGGATGGATCTCAGACTAAGTAAGTAAATAAAATACACAAATTATTATTTTCTTTGTATCCTATCTATAAATTGTCTGATTCACAACCTGAATTGTAGATTCCTCCTAGAGATATTATGTGGGAAGGTGGAGAAAGGCCAAACTTTGATGATCCAAATCCTAATACTTTCTGTTTATTCAAATTCAAACAATATTGTTTAAATTTTCATAAGTAATCTAATTTTTGTGAAGTAATCAATATTATTAGGTTTCAAATATCATCAAATATGGTGATAATTTAAAGAATCTTGAGACACAAATCAACTTACGATCATACAATAAGAGAAAGAAGTTGTGCATATAGAAGAAGAATTAGAGTTTTCAACATGAAAAAACATTGTTGACAGAGCAAATCAGTTCAAGATGAAGATACCATACAATGTATTTTGTCTTTGTTTCATCTTTTTAGTTATGATTTATTATTTGAAGTGTGTATTTTTTAAAAAAATCTTGTTGTAACTTTTTTCTTTATAAAAGTTAAATTAATAAATAAAAGATGGGTTATTGGTTTGTATTATTCTCATAAACTCTACCTACCACATAAAAAGGAAAAATAATAGAATAAAATATTATCTTTAAATATTTTAATACTAATAATAATAATAATAATAATATATTATTATTAGTAAAATAAATAAATAAATTTATAATTAACATTGCTTATTTACAATTGATATAAATATTTAACATCACTTACTATAAATGTAACAAACACTAACATCATTTATGCCAAATGATTTAGATTTTAATACCACTTTTTATAATTGACACATGTTAATATCATTTATAATAAATGAAACTAATAAAAACATCAACTTTATAAACTGATAAAATATTTAAATCATTTATAATAAATGAAATTATTTTTAACATCGATTTTATAAAATAATGCAATATTTAAATTATTTATAATAAATGAAACTAATATTAACATCAATTTTATTAACCGATACAAAATATAATATCATTTTAAATAAATGATATATGTTAACATCAATTACATAGTCGATGTAACATTAACATCAATTATTTTTATTGATGTAAAATATTTGCATCATCACTTATTAGATCACTTGTTAAAATGATGTAAAATCCATTTTTATCACTTATAAATGATGCAAAAATTGAAGAAAAAAATGATTCAAAACACCTTTTTTCTTGTAGTGTTTAAATAAGGTTTGGGTACGAAAATGTGATTTGTATCATGGTCTGAAGAGAGTTGAATGAATTGTAGCCATGAATGTGAATGAAGAGACTGTGTGTCAGGTTGCTTTTATAGCAGAAGAAGAAACTGAAGAAGAATCATGGTACTTTGATAGTAGATGTTCACGACATATGACTGGTTCCCAAGATAATTTTTCTAAATTTTGAGAAATCTCAGCAGGAAGAGTGACATTTGGAGATGGAGCTAAAGGGAAAATTAGAGGAAAGGAAGTGACTAGTGGGTATACTCAACTTGAACTTGTTGATGTCTACTTAGTTGATGGGTTAAATAAAAATTTGATCAGTATTAGCCAATTGTGTTATGAAGGATTGGCAGTCACTTTCACAAAGACAAGATGTAAAGCAGTGAATGATTTGTTACATTAGAAGGTTTATAGTGAGGCAATAATTGTTACATGTGGAAATAAAGAACCAAATGTATGACTGCCATTCATGACTTTGAAGCACAATTGTGACATCATAAACTCTGATTAAGCTTGTGAATCATGAGGTTGTCAGGGGAGTGCCAAAAATAACATCACATCAACCATTTGTATGTGGACCATGCTCTCATAGAAAACAGATAAAGGAAAATCAAAAGTCTGTTCCAGATGTAAAATCAGAAGAGGCTCTAGCATTAATACACATATTTTATGGGGCCAATTCAGGTTGAAAGTTTAATTGGCAAAAAGTATATTCTTGTTGTTGGTGATGATTTTACTCGATATAAATGAGTCAGATTTCTTAGGAAAAAGCCAGAAACACTTGACAACTTTAAGATTTTAGTATTGCAACTCAAGAATGAAAAAGTGGAATCAAGGTGATTCGAAGTGATATGGTGGTGAATTTTAGAATGAACTATTTGACATGTTTTTCCAAAATTAGGGAATTGTTAATCAATATTCAGCACCAATAGAAAATACAGGACTCTACAAGAAATGCAAAATCTATGTTGCATGCAATCAGGTGGCAAAACATTTCTAGGCTGAAGCAATCAACACTGCTTGCTACATAATCAATTGTGTGTAAGTAAGGAAAGGTACCAACAAAACACCCTATGTGATACTTTCATATTTTTGGGTGTGTTTGCTACATATAAAATGATAAGGATTACTTGGGTAAGTTTGATTCACAAAGTGATGAAGGTTTTTTTCTCGGATACTTAGGCACAACATGGCTTATCGTGTGTTTAATAAACACACAAATACGGTCTAGGAAACTGTGAATGTTTTCTTTGATGACTACTCAATATCTCGTCTGATTGTGCATCAACTTCCATCTCGTCTGATAGTGCATCAACTTCCATCTGAATTAGTACAAAAACAGGACTTTGTAACCCCACAAAATGATGACTTTGTTAAATCAACAAATTCAACTCCTATTACCCGGGTTCATCGGAATCACTCCAAAACGGATGTTATAGGTGAGATTCAGGGTGAAAGAATCACTAAAGGTAAGCAAAATTGATTTCAAATGTTGGTAACTGGAAAGGCTTCTGAATCAATTATGTTTTCTGCATTTGTATCTGTGATTGAACCTAAGAATCACAAAGAAGCACTGATCGATGCTTTTTGGATAGTTGCAATGCAAGAAGAATTTAAATTAATTCAAGAGGAGCGATGTTGGGATTTGGTCCCAAGACTTGAAGACGTGAATGTGGTAGGTACTAAGTGGATATTCAAATATAAGATTGATGAATCTGGAACAGTAGTTAGAACCAAAGCTCGCTTGGTCGCCCAAGGTTATTCTCAAGTTGAAGGAGTTGACTTTGATAAGACATTTGCACCAGTTTCTCGTCTTGAGTTAATCATGTTCCTGTTTGGAATGACATGTACTCTCAATTTCAAATTGCATCAGATGGATGTTAAGAGTGCATTTCTGAATGGGATATTATAGGAAGAAATATATTTAGAACATCCAAAGGGATTTTGAAGACACATCATCCTGATTTTGTGTTCCAACTCAAGCATGGTACGAGAGATTGACAACTTTATATGATCAATCAAGAATATGAGAGAGGTAGTGTGGACAAGACTCTATTTTTTCTTGAAGAAACATGGATCTGATTATTGTTTAGATTTATGTGGATGACATTGTTTTTGGATCTACTAGAGATCATCTGGTCAAAAGGTTTGTAGAGAGCATGACGCAAAATTTTGAGATTAGTATGTGTGGAGAACTTACTTATTTCCTCGTATTATAAGTCAAACAGACAGATGAAGGGATCTTTGTTACTTAAACTACCAATGCAAGAAATCTGGTAACTAGATTTGGACTTCAAAGTAGCAAAGATGCTAAGACACCCATGTGAACAAACGAGAAGCTTTCACGAGATGAGTCTAGTGAAAAGGTGGATGAAAAGTTATACAAAGGTATGATTAGAAGCTTTTTATATCTAACAAAAAGTAGACCATATCTCTGTTTTTATGTAGGAATTTGTGCAAGATATCAATCAAATCCAAAATCATCTCACTTAGTTGTTGTTAGGCGCATAATCATATATGTGAAGGGAACTGTCAACTTGGGAATCTACTTCACCAAAGATATATACAAGAATTTGTTTGACTGTTGTGATGTTGACTAGGAAGGGTCTCTGGATGATCGACACAACACAAGTGGCAGTTGTTTCTCTATGGGAAATAATCTGATTGCGTAGCACAATCATAAATAGATTTGTTTCATTATCAACTGCTAAGGCCGAATACATTATATTCTGAAGTTGTTGCACACAACCCTTTTGAATGAAACAAATGTCTGCTGACAGAATCATTACTTGTTTTGTGTGATAACAAAAATGCTATAAATATTGCTAAGGATCCAGTTCAACACTCTAAGACTAGGCATATTAGACATCATTTTATTAGGGAATTGATTGGGGAGAAACTGATTATTATTGATCATGTTAGCAATGATTTACAACTCGCTTATTTATTCACAAAACTATTGGACTTTAACTGTTTTGTTAACCTGAAAAAAGCAATTACTGTTTGTGAGGTCTAATTAGTTCAGATTGTTGTAGGAATCGTGAAAATACAATCATTTAAGTATCTTGTGTGAATTGATGTGTTTTTCATAAGTTTTCTTGTGTAGTATATTGTGAAAAACATTTTCCTGTCATGTCGTTCTAAAGTGATCAATGTCAAAGGGCAATAAGAATTCATACCAAGAGGCCAAAGAGCTGAGAAGAGCATTATGTGTGTTTTGATGATAAAAAAGGTTTCATATGTTGAGAAGTCAAGTGATACATCTAAAACATGTCACACATAAGTCTGTATAAGACAAAAAGAAATTCTGACTCTTCAAGGGAAATTCCAGCTGTCCGAAGAATGATATTTATGATCAGATACTTGAAACACATCTAGGATAAAGACATGACAGAGTGAAACACTAGTCACAATGTCACCAAGCAGAGGTATGTGTTTTAAAGATATATCAATATAGTGTTGATCTTTCTCATTTGTTTCAAAACAGAATGTTGAATGGACTCATTCAAAAGTTTGTTTTTAAATGGTAAATAGCCATAATAAACAAAATGCTAATATGGCCAAGATCAGTATGTCACTTATATTTTCATGATTAGAATATGTCTCAGTACGTATAGCCTTATGTTTATGCTTTTCTTTTCTAAATTTCACACATGATTTGATTTTTCTTGAACTTAAGTGTGATTTCAATCCCAAAAGCCCATAAGAACTCATATGGAGAAGATCAAGAGATGTTGCAATTTAGAAAGAAAATGATAAAAATCAAGAAGTTCAAACAATATTTTCTAATTTCTATTTGTTTCTATCTCTCTTTCAGAATAACACAAAGGTTTCATGAACACTCCATTTGTGATGAACCAATTTATGAACATCCAAAAACGGGTTCAAGCACGAGGCTCCGCTTCTCCGGCGACTCAATCTCTGCCACCATCACCAGCCGATCAAAGACTCAATCTGCACCTGACTCACCATCATTCGAGACTCCTGGAAATGATTTCATTGAGGCGGACACAACAATGAATACATCCTAACAATGGTGGTATTCACTGGCAAGATCTATGTTGCACCACAAATTGAAAAAGTGCAAACTCTTGAACTAATTTTTGTTGAATATGAAGAAACGTTAGTTGCAAAACAGAAAATGGAAGAAGAAAAAACGATTGCTGATGATCGAACACTCGATGGGACAGAAGATGAACAGTCGTCTACATAGTAACATGCGCCTAGAAATGTTGTGATCCCATAAATTGTTTACTCAACTGAACTAGAACAAGCACCTGAACCGATACAAGGTGATGGTAAAAATTCTCAAAGTCTAGGAGTAAAAAAAAGATTCAACCTCAGGACCATGGGTTAAAAGCCATAATTGTATAAGAAGTAGACGAAGTTGTAGTTCTAGATGAGATCAAAGTTGAAAGTATATAGCACGACTCTGAGAGAGCATCTAAACTGCAGAAGAGAAAGAAAATTATGGACAAACAGGAAGCAAAAGTTAAGAAACCAAAGAAAGAAGCATAACTAAAGAAACCAAAGGAAGAGGCAAAATCTTCCTTGTTTGATCTCACCCGTTTTAAGAATTTGATTGCTGCACAGAAGTATGAATTTATTTTGAGGAAATACTGCCTTGAGGAACAAAATTCAGTCTTTGGGACTGATGGTGAGGCTAGTATTGAGGCAGGGTTTATTTTCACGGTTGAGGGAATCGAACCGTTTAATGAGGAGATAGTTAGGGAATTTTATGCAAATTTCCTATTGACCCTGCGGATGAGACCATAATGTATATACAAATCAGGGAGTCGATGTACGAGCTATCTGCAACCAGAATCAATGGGTTGTTTGGACTGCCAAATTTATGATGTGAATAGCAAGATTCAGGTTGTTCAAGTTACCATCGACATGTTGGCTACATTTCTAAGTGGGTGAACAGTGAAGAAGTGGTCCACTTCAACCATTGGAAGCTTTACAGGTGTGATGAGGGAGCTCTATAGGATATGTTGCATGAATTGGTTTCCTTCAAAGAACGATGGATACAAACACCTAATGCATGCCATGATATTGTAGAAAGCAGCTCAAAAGATCGATTTCAATCTGGGTAACTTGATCTTTGAGCACAACGTAGGTCATGCCAAAGCACCCGAGTCCAAGTTCTTCCATATGTTTCCCAGTTTGATCTTCCGGTTGATCAGAGAAAAACATCATGTGTCTTCTCAGCCAGTTGTTCAACCACTTACGGTTCTGTACCAAAGGAGTTCGAAACCAAGACAAGGACACGCAAGAAGACAACTCGTTCTTCAGTGACTATGAAGACAAAGGATCCTTAGTCAAAGTTTCATGTTAAGCATGAAGTCTCTGAGTCATAATCATTTACTCTCAGGAAAGTAATGAGGTTGGTCATTCAGATGCTTGAAGAGACTTTAGCTGCAGGTAAATAAGTCTGACCTTAAATTCAGGTTATATTATTTGTGTTTTTAACGTGATGTCACTCAAGCAGGAGTAGAAAATCCAAAAGATTAGGCAAATTCTGAATAATGGAGAAGCTCAAGATTTTGGGGGATTTTAGACTCTGGGGAGTAGTCTAAATTTTTTTTCCTGAGAGTTTTTGTGTGAACCCAAAATTCAAGATAACTATTTTGGTTTTTAGAATGGATGTAGTTTATTTTTGAATTCAGACATTAAACATTTCATGGTGAATGCATTTAGTTCATGATTGGACTTTTTGGTTTCTTTTTCATTAATGCTAAGTCACGGGGACCATATAAATGCTTCATTATGACATTAAGTTAAAAAGGGGAGATTGAAATTGCAGACTCAGCGTCTAAGCATTCAGAGAGCTTAATAAAATTAGAAGACTGTTTGGGAACAGAAGGCTGAAGAAAATTCAGAGAGCTGAATTGAGCAGCTAGGATTTCGAAGTAAAGAGAATAAATTTCGGATTAACTTAAGAAGAATATTGTATGAAGAGGATCTCAACAAAGAGATAATGCCGAGAAGATCTCTTGTTGAGTGATTTAAGGAAGATGAACTTCTAGAAGAAATCAACTTAGAAGATCATCTAATGGTTTTGGGATTTGAGTATATAAAGGGTCGTAGGGTTTTCGTAAAGAGCAACACTTAAATCTTTATTTTTGTTAGGTTTTACGTTTTGTATTTCAATAATCAGAAGGCTGATTTGGTGAGTGTTCTTATTTCTTGAGAGAGTTACGAGTGAGCGTAGGCTAGAAAAGAAGTGGATTTTAGTTAAACTTGTACGTGACAATCTAAAGTGTTGTTAAGATTGTATAGAACATTTAGAGTTAAATCTTTGTAGAAAGATATCTTAGCAAAATTTTAATGAAGTGTTTTATTTCGTGATAATCAAATTTCTGGGGTTGTTCTTGTTCTTTATACACTAACAAAGGTGATATGTTGCATCTGTTATAGAGGGGTGGATAACAAGTACAAAAGGAAAATCAATAGGATGTATATGCTCCTGCGATTTAGTAGTATCCCATTGTTAGGTATGTGAGAGAAATAGTGTTCTACCTTAAGGGAAGACGTAGAGAATAGAAAAATTCTACGTAGTAGCCGAAGAGGCAGATGATGATACCAGTTGTATGAAAAAACATCAATGGACCTGCAATTCCTAACTAACTAGGAGAGTCCATTAGCTAGGATTGCATTTTCTTTTTTTGACTCCCCACTAGGCATGATTAGACTTAGTATGAGAGCCTACATTCAAAAGGGATGTGTGACGATGATACTCGGCCTTAAACAGTTGAGACGAGAGCGAGAGAGTGAGGAGTAGTTAGTAGCCTTCAGCTCTACTAGACTAAAAGGGCTAGACTGAAGTCTTGAAAGTCTCTAAAGCCAATATCATCATCTATATTAGATTTAGTGATACATTGCTAACTGAACAATAGATTATTAAGTCTGTCACCTATTGTTCCCCACCATAAAAGCCTAACAAATTGTGTCATTTGATGAAGAATCCTGTGTGGCAGTTTAAAATATGACATTGTGTATGCAACCTCTTTACCTGCAGGAAATAAAAATAGTGGACCCGTATCAGATTTATATTTAATTTGTTGTGATAAGTGGGAAAAAGAGGGGATGGTTACATAAGAAATAGTCTTGAGTAATCCTAATTATTTTCCGAACCCTCTGAATATGCTAATATACATGTGAGTGGGTTCAAGTCTAGACTCCAATACCAATTATAGGACTTTGATCGCTCTCGTGAGGGCGTGGATCCGAGTCCGAAGGCTGACGAAGATTAGGTTGGCTTAGATCAGGATGACCTTGCCAATAAAGATGGTGAATAATGACTGAAAGTAGGAACTGGTTTCATTCAAAAAATTTCTTATTCCCGTAAAAAAGCTAGCCATCACTTTTTTGAATAAACTGAATGAGATTATGAGCACGTCGACTTTTGGTAAAAGCATGTAAAAATTGTATATTGCGATTACCTTGTCTTAACTAATGAATCTGACTTTTGTTCTTCCAATATGTTTCCGCATCAATATATCCTTGATGTAATTGTTGATATAGATCCTTCATTTAAGCAAGAGATGTATATGCATCAAGTAATTTACCATGTATGAGCAACGTTAAATCTTAAATGTGTCATTTGAGAATTTTGAAATGAAGATGCTTCCAAGTAGAAATAGATCGCCAACAATGCTAATTGGCTGGCAATAGATAAACAGGATGACATAGAGAGTTATCATCCATCCTATATAACTTTATCAAATCTATCACATTGAATAAACTTTTTATCAAAATGGAGTTTTCGCCAATAACAATCAACCTCTTTACGGATTTTTATATTAATCGGTTGATGATCCGATCCGGTTTTTGCAAGAAATTCAACTATAGTAGTCGGGTTTGTCGAAAACTAATGATCATTAGCCATCATTCATCAATCCAACATTGAATGGTTTCATTTACCACACTATTTCATATCGTCTCTTATATATATGATAAATTTACAAGCCGACAATGACGAACCATATTATGGAAATCTCCAAAGTCTCTTTTATTCGGCCGTTTTTTTCTCATAGTTATACAAGATTTTGTTAAAAATGCCAAATAAAGAACAAGATTCTTTGCAAGTTGTAACTACATGTTCAATTTTTTCCGATAAATTTACTATATAAAAGTTTAATATAACTTTCCCTGTTTGACACTTGTCCCAAAAGCAGGTGAAAAGTCACTGATATTAAAATTTATCCCATCGTCTTAGGTTTTTCGTCTTTCATATCTTTACGCAGTGGCTAAAAGATTCAGTTTCTCCTTCAAAATAGTAGTTTCAGATTGTTATGAGAACCTCTCTTTTCCTTACTCGTCTCTACTCATCAAATCTGGGATTTCTCTCCTCAATCATAATCTCACTGTTTCGTCTCAAAAAGCTACTTTTATCTTTCCTTTGTTTGTTTTCTCGTCTTGATTCGTCTCGTGAAGCAAATGTAAGTTCGTACACATTTTTTTTTGGATTTTACTCTATTGTAGCTACAGTATTTCTTTTGGCAGGATCTTTCTTTTATGAACACTTTTGGTTTATTATTCTTTGTGAAAGTGAGTTATTCTTACTTAGTCTTTGATTTGCTAATTTTGATTTTGTAAGGCTTAAGATTCCTTTCTCTCTATTTTTTCCTCTTCTTTGTTTGTCTCATTAATTGAAGAGCAATAGTTTGTTATACTGTATTTACTGTTTTCAGTTTCTTTCTATTTATAAATGGCATAAGATGGAGATGCACTTTCTCTACTTGATTACATTGTTTAGCCAAAATTTCTCTTGAGTGAGTACTAGGGAGAAAGAGGAATCGCTTCCTTGCTAATTTCTTTTTCTTGTGTTTGCTGTTTCCAATTACAATTTAGTATTTGTCTGTTTAATGTTCTCAACCTGCAAGTACTTAGGCTTCGAGATGATTCTTGTCTCTCTATACATAATCCTTATTATGTGTTGTCTCTATTTTGTGAGAAAGTTTGTTTCCTTTAGACCAAAACTATGTCATTGGCTCTTTGAGAAGAGTGTACGAGATTAGATGATTAGTCTGAAGTTATAGCTTCTATTGATAGTGGTATTGGTCCAGGATGTTAATGCAATTATTTGATTTTGATGCTGCAGTTGAATCTACAAGCTGGGGAGCTTCATTGGTGCTGATCAATATGGATATCAGGTTGAGAATTTTCGCTATTTCGGTGTTTCTTGTTACTGTAACAGCAGAGGTTTACATTGTGACTATGGAAGGAGATCCAATTATAAGTTACAAAGGTGGAGAAAATGGTTTTGAAGCAACTGCTGTTGAATCTGATGAGAGGATTGATACATCAAGGTACTTTTAATAGTTTCTTTCTTTTGTTCAATTACAGTAGTACTAACATCTGGATGGTAACTAAAGAACTATCTGTATATTGCTTACGTTTTTTCAGTGAACTGGTGACATTGTATGCTCGTCACTTAGAGAGAAAGCACGATATGATTCTTGGAATGCTATTTGAGGAAGGATCATACAAAAAGCTTTATAGTTATAAACATCTTATAAATGGATTTGCAGCTCATATATCTCCTGAGCAGGTGAAAATTTCAAATTGAGATCATTATTGGTGTTCTCTTATACTAATCCTCTATATTTGGTTAGGCAGAAACACTTCGTCGTGCTCCCAGTGTGAGATCTGTTACCAAAGATTGGAAAGTTAAGAGACTCACAACACATACACCAGAGTTTTTGGGACTACCAACTGATGTTTGGCCAACAGGTGGTGGCTTTGATAGAGCAGGAGAAGATATTGTTATCGGATTTGTAGACTCGGGGATTTATCCACATCACCCGAGTTTTGCCTCTCACCATAGATTACCTTATGGTCTTCTTCCTCATTACAAAGGGAAATGTGAAGAAGATCCTCACACTAAGAAGAGCTTCTGCAATAGGAAGATTGTTGGGGCTCAAGATTTTGCTGAAGCTGCTAAAGCGGCTGGTGTATTTAACCCCGATATTGACTATGCATCGCCAATGGATGGCGATGGGCATGGAAGGTATATGATCCTTCCATTGTACTAAAGCAAGTCTGATTAGTTATCTCTTGTTATTGGATTGCTTGATTTTGCAGTCATACAGCAGCTATAGCAGCTGGGAATAACGGTATTCAGTTGAGAATGCACGGTTATGAATTCGGTAAAGCAAGTGGGATGGCTCCCCGTGCACGGTAGGTAGATAGTGCAAAATCGCAGTAATCCCTCGGCATTCGGGTTTCAGTTTGGTTTCAACGGTTTTCGGTTTTTCCGGGTTGGGACATATAGAAACCGTGCGGGTATTTAGTCTAAATTGGATCGGTTCAGTTTGAAATAATTCGGGTTCGGTTCAGTTTTGGGATATTTATTAAAACCCGTTTTGTATCCGAGAAAACCGCAAAAACCTGTAAAACCGAAAATAAAAAACTTCAAATTGCACAACAAAGACTTAAAAAACTCTAAAAGGATAAAACTTAGATTTTAGTGTATGCATTTCGGTCGAAATAAATTCGGTTCCGTTTGGTTTTTTGCAAAAACCGAAAATCTAAAAAATCAATCCTGTTCGGGTTGTGTCCCCTAAACGAAACCGATCCATAACCCTTTTGTATGACTAATCAATTAATCTTCTATCATGCACCACAATATTTTGTGACGAGTAATTTTCACATGGGAATGAAACACAAAGCTCTGAAACGTAGTTGTGATCTCCCTGCAACCCACACAACCATTACATTACATTGGGAAGAAGAGGAAGAAGAAGATATCCAAGAAGCAATGACTTGTATAGATTCACTATATCGGTTAATCATACTAAAAGGAACTCACTTGAGATTATTAAATGACTAAATTCTTAATCAACCAGTAAACGTCAAAGAAAAAGTAGGTAACTAAAGAAAACCATTTTTGGTAAAATTGTTTACGAGATCGTGAGAGTAACAAGTATAATCATGAAAAACACTAAAGCTTGTAATCGTCATTAAAAAAAAAATAAAGTAAAACAATCTTCAATCCCTCACCACATGATTTATGAGGTCATAGTAATCAATTGTCTTCACCATGTAATCACCATTGTACTGCTTCTAAAACAGACTCCAAATCAGCAACCTAACAACAACGCCGGAATGATATATTCTAAATTGAAAATATTAAATAATTATAAATTTACTATTCAAATATGTGGTGTGTTCTTCTAATTTACAAATACAAATCAAAACATAGAATATTTTATTTTCGTAACAAAATTTTTAGAATTAAACAGTTTAATTGTGCATTTTTTTAAGATAATCAAAATTTATTTGAGGGAAAAGGACAAAATAATTATAAATATTTTCGTATTTCTATGCAGATTTTAAAGCTATTAAATAGTTCACATACAATAATAAAATGCCAGCTTTTATTGATTGGTCAAGGTTTTTTAATGTATAATATATAAAATATTTTAAATGAAAAATAGAATTTCTTAATATGCGCGCTTTTAACCAAAACATCTTATATTATGGAACGAAGAGAGTATAAAATAACTATTATATATATACATCCCGCGCATAGCGCGGGTTCTCATCTAGTTATGACATAAATTTTGAACTACGCTAAATAAAAAAAAACCATTGTCATTAACTTGAACATCGACAATTCTAGTATCCATATATGTAAAAGATACATCAATCGTCTTTTTCCATAAGAGGGATAGACGACCATTGACGACTTGGAGCAATACACAATGAATATAATCAAAGCCTAATTAAGATAAACAGCATGAACCCTATCATTCAAGTTTTTAGTATCAATTAAATAGAGTAAGTCTAGGGAGTATTTGGCCAATATCCCCTTTAGACATCGAACCACCGTGAACTCTTTCAAACACCAGAATTTCCAACATGTTGTATTTCGCCACCGTTTGTTTTTGGCCCACCGTACCACATTTTTCAGTTGTGTCAGGTTGACAAGTTGTATCAGCCATGCTAATTTCTGCTTTAGATTGGCTGAACCAGTTCCTTAGTTCAAAAGTTTATGCTTGAACTCTTGGCCTCTTAATTAAGCTCTCGGTATTATCTTCAACAACAAAACATGTTTCATGTCAATGCATACAATGACTATCTGCTGTTGAGGTCTTTTGATTTTTTTAAAGATGCAGGACTCAATTTAGAAACCTTAGGTGGAACAAAATCATAAAAATCATAAAAAGTGTAGAAGATTGAGAGGACCAGTGAAAGGATGTAAGTTTATGAATTTCCCTTGAGGGATATGTTTATTGATCATCACTATAAATAGCAGTCATCGTTACAAGAAATCAGGACTGTACAGTTAGGATATCTCACATATATCTCTAACAGAATATTTTGAATAACAGAATATCCTATTATATCATCCTCTCGCAGTTGAAGCGTCGGACGGTCCGATGGGTAAGCTGGATTTAAACTCATTGAAAACTGTTGAGGGAAGACCTTTGGTGAAGATATCTGCATATTGTAGTGATGTTGGCACATGTAAGATCTTTATTTCACCGACAACCACTTTTTCTCGGACAAAGTGAATATCTAACTCAATATGCTTTGTCCGTTGATGTTTTACAAAATTATTCGAAAGATACACGTAGCCAATATTGTCACAGTGTAGAGGAGAATCCTTGTTGACCTTAAGATGCAGCTCTAGGAGTAGATTACGAAGACAAGAGAGTACTGCCACGACATTAGCTACACCCTTGTATTCTACTTCTGAACTTGATCTTGACACATCTAACTGACGCTTGGCAGACCATGAGACTAAATTTGGTCCAAGGAAAACACAATAACCTGAAGTGGAGCGTCTTGTATCCGAGCATTGATAGGTTCAGGTTTTAATTCCTAAAACTACACTACAGAGAACAGATCCTCATAGTATAGTAAAGGGTCGAATTCCATAAGGACCAGATAGTGCGACTCTCAGTCAAAAATCGATTCTAGCTAAGAAATAAATAAAAGGAAGATTGTTTTTCGAATGAATGAAAAGTAAAGCAAATAATTAAAGCGAATGTAAACCAATAAAATAAAACGCTAGGCAATAGGGAAGTTCCATAGGTATTCAAGTTTGAAGTTCAGGTTGACAAGCAAGATTAACACATGAAAATAGTTCTCAACTCAAAAGACGACAATAGACTAATCTCCTTATGAAGTATTAGATCCATATGATAGAATTGCTAGAAATAAAGACTAACCTTCTCCCAAAATCTTAAATCTCTAAATTAGACAACTAAATCATGCATTGATTACAAATTCGATATGTTCATAAGCATCAAAGACAATACTCCCGCAAGCAGAGACACTTATTCATCTAGACTAGGTCAGATTAAATAAACCAAATTCGTTTGTATTTATTAACCTAAAATCATGAACTAGGTGATCAAGCTAATTTAAGAAATGATAACAAATCTAGACTAAGAACCTAACAAATTGAATCCATTAAGCTTAAACCCTAACCATCAAAACCTGTTTTTCCTGGGAAATCCCTAAAACCCAACAAAGAGACTACTCATACATAGTCAAGCAATCAACAATCATCAATAGAGAAAGCATATTCAAAAATCAGATTTAATAAAATAAGAGAGTTCATAATTCTTCTCCAAATACATGTGTCAGGATTCGTCTCTCTCAGAAAAGCTCCCAAAAAGTAATGAATTGTAAACTGAATTGTGTTGTGTATCATCTTTAATAAAACCCTAAGCCTCCAGGTTATATATAGTTCAAAAAGAATAAAAAGAATGTAAAACCTAATAAGGAAAACCAATGATAAGTCTTGAGGACAGAAACATCTTTTTGGAAATCTTCAATTAATCTCGAGCATATGGATCGATCGATTTGACGTCCTTTACTTCACGGATTGATCAATCTAAGTGTGGATCGATTGATCTAAACTTTCGTAAGTTTGATAAGCTTTCGGATCGATCGATCTCCACACAGATCGATCGATCTACTCCATCACGTGCTTCACATGTTTCTTATGCGAGACAACTTGACCAATCTTCAGTAAAATCGTCATAACTTTTGATTGCCTTAATGGATTGACCTCAAATCACTTTCATATGAAAGCCAACTCACGTGGCCAATTTGAGTTAACATCTCAGTCATTTCCATTCATAGCAACATCTCCAAATGTCGATTAACTTTTGGCTCTTTTGCTGAACTCTGCTTCTGCGTTTGTCAAATCGCATCCATTTTGTGCACAAATCCACTTTTTTGCTCCAGAACGTCCAAAACACCTAGAAACATGAAAATATGCCAAAACACAAGGAAAATACTCATATGATGCCAAATAGCAAGTATAAATACCCACTAAAAAGCATCAAAATCAAGTGATATCAATTCCCCCAGACTTAGATCTTTGCGTGTCCTCAAGTGAAGCAAGGCCCAATCTAGAGAAAATGTTTTGAAACCACACAAGAACTCTCAGAAGCTCAGAAACCTCAAGCATAATTATCAAAACTTAAAAGACACTGATCCTAAACAACCACTATGAAAGGACTGTTTACCACCACATAACTAAAAGCATGTTTCCTACTCTATATCCAACATCAATCAAACCATCAAGTCATCTCAACCAGCTCATTACGTTCAATTCAATTAAAATAGATGCATTCTTACCTATGGGGGTATCGATTCAATGCGCACAAGCACCTCTTCTGTCAAAATGCTATACCAAGCAGAGCATCAATCGACTTCTAGTCCTGAACATTTTTCCCCCTTTCTCACTTCTTTTTATTACTGATTTTCTTTTTCGCATTTCTGCGCTTTTCTTTTCTTTTTACTTTTTAAGCAGACGACAATTTGCTGGGATTGACTATGGACTTCTAGGTCACGCTTTCAACCCTTTTTCTGAACCGTTTTTTATAACGGAGAGGGAATCATACTAAAAGAACTTGTCGAATTTACAGAGCACTGAATAGCAAGGCACTTAGCTTTCAAAGCATCTTACCACTACAAGCAAGAGAAATTAAGTCCTATCATGGCAGAGCTAGCATCAAATCATCAACAATCCAAAAGACTCATACTTTCAAAAACAAAACAATCAACAATGGGGTTCCAATCCTAAACATATTAGTTAAATCTAGGACAGTAATCTAAAAAGATCAATCATAGACTCACATTAGGTTGGTTATCATCACAGATTCTGGTCATTGTTCCTTCGACTCGACTAGACACGACTAATTTAAAAATGAAAATTTTCACCAAACTGATGAAACATCAAAAAGACACAAAACATGGTTAGTAGCTATACTCCCTCCCCCAGACTTAAATCACACTTTCCCGGTGGGAAAATAAACCCAAGAGAAAGAATAATGACCATAAAATAAATATATAAAATGAATACTTCAAAAGAGTTTCAGTACTTACCCGGAGAAAGAGATCGCCAGGATTTTAATATGAAGGATCGATCGATCCCTGGACGGATCGATCAATCTCTGACAACGTGTTAAAGATCCATGGGCATGGATCGATCTATCCATAGACGGATCGATCGATCGGTATGTCCGACCAAATTTCCTGAATTTTCCTGAAACATCTCTTAAATTCAAAACTAAAAATTACTGTGTTAGTAAACTAAATAGGACTAAATCTAATCAAAAACCAAATAAGAAGAAGAATCAAATTAGTGGGTTGCCTTCCACTCAGCGCTATATTTAACGTTTATAGCTAGACTTACTTACCTTTTAAGCTGAATCTAATTCAGCACCAATAGAGGCAATAGTTCTACCATCACCATATGAGATTTTCAGCTTCAACATCTTATTCATCGCTGCCGTTTTGAAATTCGTTCCCTTGTCTTTAAGATCTTGAGCAAAGGGAATTCTAGCCTTAGAAAAAGGTTTTGGAAAACCCTTACTCTTCACCCTATACTCAACCCATTCCTTACTTAATGACTTGGGAATTAAAGTCAGATGAGTGTCCTTTTTGACTTTTTTAAATCCCCTTCACCTTTATCCTTGTCTTTTGAAGCTTGTTTTGGAGCACCTTTTTCTTTTCTTTGATCAGTCAAATGCAACTCGGCATTCTCATCGATCTTCTTCAAGTTTATCTTACCCCTTTTCTTGACTCTTGGGGTTGAACCCTTGATTGGAACTTGAGATTCCTTGTTCATGACCTTAACATCAGAGTCTTCAGATTTAGTCTGAGAAGCCTGCATCGCTTTTATCTCTTTGATCATGATGATCCTTGATGTAGGTATGTAAGGTACTAAGGGATAATAGTACGTTTTCTGGATGTTCGTCAGATAGATTCGCTTCTTGGGAACATGCATCACATCTCCTATTGATGCTAAGAAAGGTCTCCCTAGAACTAGTGACCCTTCTGAATTTCCATTTGTGTCAAAGACATGGAAATCAACAGGAACTATGCAATCCCCTACTTGCACCATTACATCAGCCACAAATCCACTTGAAGACACGACGGAATTATTAGCCAATGCAAAAGACATTCTTGAAGGTCTGATATCCCAGCTTCTCAGCGACCATCTGATTTCTGGCCAAATGATTGTCCAAAATTTTGCGCAAAGGTATTTTTGGGGAGGATAGGACTGATCTTGAGGATTCGCAACATTTTTACTCCTCCATGAGAGATTATCTTTGTTGTAACTTAGATTGTACCCTTGGTTGTAGACTCTTTGGCCTTGGCTATTAATACAGCTAACCTCTTCTATGTTCTCACGTCCATTGACTGCAAAGCAATCAGCTTCAACTTTCTCCACATCCTCAGCAAAACTGACATGCTTCTCATTTTGTTTCTTGAGAAACTGTGTAAGAAGCTCCTTCACTTTTGCTAAATCAGAAGAATCTGAACTAGATGATCGCACTCTTCGATCATAGTTATGATAGTGGTTGTTGTTGCTAGCAGCAAGATTGTCAATTAGCTTATAGGCTTCATTCACATGTGTAGTCATGAAACCGCCGTTGTTGGCTGTATCGAGAGAGAGTTGATATTTCTGATCTATGCCTCTATAAAAAGTGTTAAGGAGGTTCAAATAAGAAAATCCATGATGGAGACAATCCTGAAGGTACTCTTTAAACCTGTCCCATGCTTCATAAAAGGATTCCACCGGTCCTTGCTGAAATTAAGAGATCTTTCTTCTCAAATTATTGGTTATGATGGAGGTGTAGACGTGAGTTAGAAACTTGGCTTTACACTCATCCCAAGCCTCTATTGAGTTAGCGGGTAATGACTTAACCCACCTCAGAGCTCTATCAGCTAAAGAATGATTGAAGAGCTTACAGTGCACGAAGTCTTTAGAGTGGAAACGAGAACTGGAAGTTCTGTCTCTGAGGCTGTCGAGGGTGGAGAGCATTCCTGTTGACTATGAAAGCTTCAGGTTTGTTGAAATCGCCAACTAGTACCATGTTTTGGTGAGGTGGGCGATTTCGATTCAGTCCAGGCGGATCTTGCTCACCATTATCGCCATTACCATCGCCTAGATTGGCGTTTCCACCTCCTCGTTTTGCATCTCCTTCTAGATTTATTGGCGGCAATTGATTGTTGTTTCCTCCTTATTGGTTGAGCGCCAACTTTCTCATATGTTCCAATCCTGGAGGGTTTTGGGAAATTGGAACTACGTGAATGATCGAATTTTGAATGACGTTGTCAGCCATTGTTGTGGATGAACTAGCGTTTCTTCGAGATTTCCGGTTTGAACGTTCTAGTCTTGCGAGTTCTTCGTTTGTGAGGTTGAGCAATTCATGTGATTTGTCAGATTTCCTTACTATGCACCATCAAAACAAAAACAAGAAGAAATAACGAGATTAGTACTAAAAATAAAAATCCTAGACTAAACTTTAAGTAAAACTTAAAAGACATTGTATTAGTCCCCAGAAACGGCGCTAAAAATCTGATAGGTTCATATTTTAATTCCTAAAACTACACTGCAGAGAACAGATCCTCGTAGTATAGTAAAGGATCGAATCCCACAAGGACCAGATAGTGTGACTTTCAGTTAAAAATCGATTCTACCTAAGAAAGAAATAAAAGAAAGATTGTTTTTTGAATGAATGAAAATTAAAGCGAATAATTAAAAGCGAATGTAAACCAATAAAATAAAACGCTAGGTGATAGGGAATTTCCACAGGTATTCAGGTTTGAAGTTTAGGTGACAAGGAAGATTAACACATGAAAATAGTTCTCAACTCAAAAGACGACAATAGACTAATCTCCTCCCAAAGTATTAGATCGCTATGATAGAATTTCTAGAAATAAAGACTAACCTTCTCCCGAAATCTTAGATCTCTACATTAGACAATTAAATCATGCCGTGATTACAAATTCGATATGTTCATAAGCATCAAAGACAATACTTCTGCAAGCAGAGACACTTATTCAACTAGACTAGGTCAGATTATATAAACCAAATCTCTTTGTATTTATTAACCTAAAATCATGAACTAGGTGATAAAACTAATTTAAGAAATGATAACAAATCTAGACTAAGAACCTAACAAATTGAATCCAATAAAGTCAAACCCTAACCATCAAAACCTGTTTTCCCTGGGAAATCCCTTAAACCTAACAAAGAGACTACTCAAACATAGTCAAACAATCAATAATCATCAATAGAGAAAGCATATTCAAAAATCAGATTTAATAAAATAAAAGAGTTCAGAATTCTTCTCCAAATACAGGTGTCAGGATTCGTCTCTCTCAGAAAAAGCTCTCAAAAAGTAATGAATTGTAAACTGAATTGTGTTGTGTATCGTCTTTAATAAAACCCTAAGCCTCTAGCTTATATAGATTTCAAAAAGAATAAAATAATATAAAACCTAATAAGTAAAACCAATGATAAGTCTTGAGGACAGAAACATCTTTTTGGAAATCTTCAAATAATCTCGAGCATATGGATCGATTGATCTGACGTCATTTGCTTCACGGATCGATCGACCTAAGTGTGGATCGATCGATCCAAACTTCCGTAAGTTTGATAAGCTTTTGGATCGATCGATCTCCACACAGATCGATCGATCTACTCCATCACGTGCTTCACATTTTTCTTCTGCTAGACAGCTTGACCAATCTTCAGTAAAATCGTCATAACTTTTGATTGCCTCAATGGATTGACCTCAAATCACTTTCATATGAAAGCTAAATCACGTGGCCAGTCTGAGTTAGAATCTCAGCCCTTTAAATTCATAGAAACACCTACAAATGTCGATTAACTTTTGGCTCTTCTGTTGAATTCTACTTCTGCATTTGTCAAATCGCATCTATTTTGTGCACAAATCCACATTTTTGCTCTAGAATGTCCAAAACACCTAGAAACATGAAAATATGGCAAAAACACAAGGAAAATACTCGAATGATGCCAAATAGCAAGTATAAATACCTACTAAAAAGCATCAAAATCGAGTGATATCAGGCATCCAATCCAATCTGCGTTGGTGTATATCGTTAGTTGAACAATTGAGCCCTTGTGAAGCTGTAGGCCGTGACTCAATGTGGTGTTAATGTAGCGAATGATGCATCATTGAACATGAAGATGTGGTTGACGAGGGTCATGCATATATAGTCAAATCTAATGCACGACTTAGGCAATATCGGGCCTTGTAAAGGTGAGATATTGCAAAGCACTGGCGAGTGATACTTGGTTGGATCTTTGATAGGTTCGCCGATAAATGCAGATAACTTGGACTGAATATCTATGGGAGTGGCTATGGGCTTACAATATGTCATCTTAGCTCTTGTAATAATATCTCTTGAATATTTCTCTTGAGATAAGAAAAGACCCTTAGAGTTGAAAATAGCTTTGACTCCTAAGAATTGTTATAATCTGCCCAAATCTGTGATTGAAAATTCACGTTTCAGTGATTCCATTGTATGATGAAAGAGTTCTTTTGTTGAGGCTGTTAATATGATGTCATCCACATATAATAATATATATGCAATTTCATCTCCTTTCCTGTAATTGAACAAAGAGTTATCGACTCTACTTTTGATAAAACCAATATTAGTTACGAAATGTGCAAATCTTGAATTCTAAGCCCGCGAAGCCTGTTTCAGTCTGTAAATTGCTTTTCGCAGCTTACAGACATGATGTGGGTACTGCTTATCAACAAAACCCGGAGCCTGAAACATATAAACAGTTTCATTAAGATCTCTTTGCAAAAACGCATTTTTCACGTCCAACTGATGAATTGGCCAATTACTCGCCACTCCAATGCTAAGAACAGTTCAGATAGTAGCTGGTTTAACTACCGGACTAAACGTCTCTGTAAAATCAAGTCCCTCTTCCCTAGACTTCCCATTTGCTTCAAGTCTCGCTTTGTGGTGAATTATAGAACCATCTGCATCATTTTATGTTTGAACAACCACATAGATTTCACAATGTTAGCATAATGAGGTCGAGGGACCAAATCCCACTCGTCCTTATCATCACACGCATTGCCATATTCCAATTAGAATCAAAAAGGGTTGTTTTATGGCTTTTTGGAAAAGGTGAAGAAGAAGTGGTGAGAAGAGATACGACAGGTTATGGTTTAAGAATCCCTACTTTTGCTCGCGTAATCATCAGGTGAGATGGAACAGCAACAGGTTGATATGTTAAAGCAGGCTGAGAGGGTGGTGGTGGTGGTGAGGTCGATAGTTGGAATGGAGTTTCAAGAATTGGTCGAAACAGAGGAGAAGGAAAAGAACTGTTTTGAAGAAAATCATAAGATTTTATGAGATTATTATTTTTAGAAGCAGCTGGAAGAATCTCTTCAACGAAGGTAACATGCCTAGAAATTCTTTTTTTTTTAATATCTAAGCATCTAACCTCGGTGTTGAGATGGGTAACCAAGAAAGAGGCAAGGAGTTGAACGACGACTTAGTTTATGTAAGGAAAGGAAAGAAATCAAATATTCTTAAATGATCATAACTTGGACGTTGTGAACTATGAGAGTAAATGGAATTTTGTTTTGAATGGCTGTAGAGGGAAGAATATTGAGTATATGAGTAGCCGTATGTAAGGCTTCTACCCAATATTTGGGAGGAAGTTGATCTTGTATGAGAAGAGTCTGAATAGAATTATTGATCGTTCTTATCATTCTTTCGTATTTTCCATTTTGTTGCGAGGTATGAAGATAAGAGAAGCGAACCGAGATTCCATGAGTATTGAAATACTGATGAAAGTGAATATTATTATACTCAACACCGTTGTCGCATTGGAACGATTGGATAGTGGCATTGAATTGAGTTTTGATGAAAGATGTGAAGTGTAAAAATTTTGAGAAATCCTCGCTTTTTCTACGTAATGGATACACCCAAAAATAATGAGTGTAATGATCAAGGAAGAAGATGTAACATCTGAGGCCACTTATGCTTGGGACAGGAAAAGTCCAAATGTCAGAATGGACAATTTGAAAGGGATGTTGCACTGTTGAATTTGAAGAAGCAAAAGGTAACTTTGTTGGTTTCCCTAAACAACACGTTTGATAAGATGAAACAAATTGTCTTTATTAAAATCAATAGAATATGAAGAAAAAAGAGAATTCAGAGTTGTTTCATTTGTGTATCCAAGGCGTTTATTCCAAATAAGAGAAGAATAAGAAAATGTTTTGATCGAATGAATCAATATTTATGATTGAATGTTTTGAGTGTTCTAGAAAACAACTCTCATATAATGTCTATTTCAAATCCAAATCCTAATTCCAATCTTCATCAATCGATTCTCCTTTTGCAATTTCTACTTTCCCAAAAAACAGAAAAAATTCTTCATCTTCTAGTATTA
>OVBE01004355.1:0-24217 GCA_900406425.1 Iberis pinnata | reverse complement strand
CTTAATGTTTCTTAATTGTGTAGTTTTTCAAGAGATTGTTTAGATTGCATAATTAAGAAAATGATTAATGCCATGAAAGTGGATTAGTCTAGGTTTTGGAATTTAGACCAAGGGTTAACTTAATAGATAGAATTAGACACCACATGAATTCATTTGATAACCAAAATCAATTACCTAAACCATTCACTTAGTCTTTTATCTTTGAATTATCAAGTTTTAATTTATGTTGACTTTTTCTAATTATTGTTGACTTTTGAACTGTGGACTTTTATTTGACTTTTTAAATTGTGTATGTTTGAATGTTTAAACCAAAATTCTTAATGGCATAGACTAAGCATGATTCACATAGGATTAATGAGTTGAACTTTACCTGAATTGGATGATATCTTAAGTACTTTATTGACATAATTAAACTTAAGTATTTGCTAGACAATAGATTAGCAAATCTCTGTTTATCAGTGCATGTGTTATGTGATCAACGCATATGCTTCTTTTTTGCTCGTTACATGGCCGCGTTTTGCCGACTGAGGTTTTCGCATGAACCAAGGAGATGTGTTTGGTTTGTTGGAGGAATCAAAATTTTAGCACATGAGCTAATTTCCGATACAAAGCTTCTATGGTGGATGCATCTTCTGGAAGTGTGTCAACTCCCTAAGCAGATCGGATCCGGTGGTGGATCTTGGTTGTCGACGTGGTTACTCGGCATTCCTAGGCGGTGGTTTTTTTTATAAGAACTAGGTCACGTGGAAGGCTAATTTTGGGTACTTTGGATTTTCTGTTGGACCTTTGGTTTTGGAATCTTTTCATATTTTGTATAGTAGTATTCTTAAGTGTTAGTTTAGGCATAATCATATTAGTCGTCTCTCTCTTTGTATTTATTTATTGGGAATAAAACCGAGGTATGTCTCCTAACTTCACCTTTCGTTTCGATTTTGTACCATTATAGTGGGAAGATAGAGGCTATTCCAAATCCGAACAATGTTTTCATTCAATGGGATTTGTTATCCTTTGTCTACAAATGTTTAGATTACCTCTAGTAGAAATGTTAGTTACCCATTGTGGGCTAAAAAATTCATCAAACTAGAATTATGTGTTTCCCGTAGTAGGGAAGTATCTACTCCTTATGAGTTAGTTTCTTTGTTTTAATATAATGAAATCGACTTAAAATATATTTTTTACTAATAAAATATGATGTAATTATATTTTCTATTAAATATAATACAAAAGATTATTATAATTCTTGCAATATAGTTTTATATTTAATTTTATATTTTATAAATTTAAAATTTTCTAATTAATTATATATTAGTAAAACATATAACACCCAAATAAAAATAAAAAGTTCAAAACTTTTGGCTATAATGTATCAAACATGTTGCAACACCATGACGATACAAACTAGCAGAAAATTGTATAAAAAAGTTGTACTATCATAATTCTTACATTTAGTTTTACTTTCTTTTGCATTAATATAAAATTATTTAGCAGTTATTTCACACGTTTTAAATTGTATTTTAACAATTTTAAAAACATGAAAACGTTTAAAATACATGGGAAAACCCAAAAAAATATTCTAATTTCATAATATTTGTCACTTAAATACATGAATTTTTTTGTTACCATTTTAATACATCAATTTTGTGGTTACCATTTTAATACATGAACTTTTTTGAAATCGCAATTTTATGTAACGGAAGCTAACGACCCTTAACCATAATTACCAAACTTTTATAGTTTTCCAAATAATACACGAACTATTAAGATTTTCTATTTTAATACATGAGCTAACGAATTTTTATAATTTTGTTATAAAATACATTTTGTATGTTAATAAAATTGCTAGAACACATTTTAAAACATGTGAAATAATTACTACTATTAATATAAAAAAATGAATTTTTTTAGTATTGCTAATTCTTTGATATTATTTTTAAAACTACCATTATTATTTGAACACACTTTCTCATTAGTTTTTAAAGTTTATAGTTCAATTTACTCCCGAAATATTTTATAACGATCAAAATAATATTTTATGTGTGCGTCAAACAAAAGAACTTAAACCTAAGGAGAAATATGTGTTTAGACAAAAAAATTTTCTAATTTAAAATTTTGATGTTGATTCACAAAACGATAAAGTAATAATGGTTGATATTATTGAAAATTTTCTATTTATTTTAATCTTTTTACATCAGTATAACATAAATGTATATAACAATGATTATTTCAAAAGTTAATTTGTTAGTAATTCTATTAACATAAACATGTATTTTTAAACACATATATCAAATTATACAAATTTGTTATTATTTAGGAAACCAGAAAAGTTGTGTAGTTACGGTTAACTTCCATTAGGGTTCCGTTAAGTGGAATTTTGATATAAAAAATTTAAGTACTCAAATAATAATTACAATAAATTGGTGTATTAAAATGGCAATCACAAGAAATTGATGTATTAAAATGGCAACCGAAAAAGTTCGCGTATTAAAGTGATAATGTTATAAAGTTGGAGTTTTTTTCGGGTATTTTTCCAAAATACATATATCAAATTATTAATTTTGTTAGTTCATGTATTGAATTGAAATTTTTTAATAAATTCATGTATTAAACTGAAAATTTTTAATAGTTCATGTATTATTTGGCAACTCAAAAAAGTTGGATAAATATGGCCAACGTCTGTTATCCTTCCGTTAATTGCGACGTCCAAAGTCAACGAAATTTGAAAGTTTGAGTATTAAAAGACCAATTTCTAATAGTTGGTGTATTAAAAAGCTATTCAAAAATAATTCGTGTATTTTTACTAAATTTTTAGTAGTTCGTGTACATTTTTGGAATTTTCTCTTAAAGATATTATAAAAATATATTATTAATATTGTGTTTTTATGTTGGTTGATATAATTAAATATGTAATTAGACTATAAATATGTTTTATATGCATTCCTTATGAGAGTAAATACATATTATTCCTATTCATAAACTCTCATCATTCTATCTTGGTATCAGAGCATATTGGCTTCCGAGTTTTGATCTAATGACCAACTCCCTTTTTCTTGTTTTTTTCTTTTAAGCCAAATGCTTCCAACAATTCAAGTTCATCATGAATCTCTAAATCTAAGCCATCAAGCTTCTAAAATTCAAGTCTATCATAGACCTCTGAATCTAAGCCAAGTGCTTCCAAATTCATGCATACAATATGCCTCTGAATCTAAGTCATTGTGCTTCTTTAAAACCAAATCGCTTCTTCAAAGCCATAGTAATTATTTTTCTAAATCACCATGTTTTCCTTTTTTTTTTGTCAACATATTAAAATTAAATACCCACCATGGGACTTGAACTCCTAATGCCTAAGACAACTTCTAGGATCTTTGCCACTAGGATTTTTTTTTAAGCTATAATACTTCATTCTAAGCCAAAGTGATTCTCTTCAACTTTATACTTTGTTTTATTTTAGTCTTTGAAAAACAAAACCATTATCCTTTTAGTTTTCAACGTTTTCCTTACCTTACCACATACACAAAATATTTTTAACATCTTAAATCACTATGTTTTCCTTTAACATATTTTTATTGTTCTTCTAAAATTTTTTTTCTTTTACAAAAATCGTTTATCAAATATTTACTTTTTCTTAAAAAAACACTTACATCTCTTACTTTTTCACAACAAAAGTTAAACAAGAACAAACTTACCTCATTTTTTAAATGAGGCACCATTAACAAAATTATTAAAAAAATAGGATACATTTTGTATTTTAGCAAAAATGTAAATAAATTTAAACTAATTATTAAATAAATCTATAATTCTTACGGGGGCACGTGCACCCTTACTAATGGGAATAGATTTGCCATTGTCTTTAGAGATTTTATCTCTACCACTTAGCCCAACCAATCTACATCATCACAACCATCATTTTTGGCTCCATCACTCCATCATTGTGTGGTTACACTATTTATCATATTATTACGTCAGAATTTCATCCACCTTCAATCTTAATCCGCTAATTTTCACCATCGCCTTGAGCTTGAGAGGACGTATAGAAAGATAGAAAATTGTGACATTGATTAAAGATATTATTAAAATATATTATTGATATTTTGTATCAATGTTGATTGATATAATTAGATATGTAACTAGACTATACATATGTCTTTTTGTATATTGATTCTTTGTGGGAGTAAATACATATTATTCCAATTCATACACTTTCATCACTCTATCAATAAGTATGTGTGGGAGTACAAATTATATCGTATTGAGCCGTTTAAAAGTCAAACTATCGTGATTTAGTTCATACTAAAAAAAAATGTCAACTGGATCAAACTTGACTTAGTAGTTCATGGAGAGAGTGACATCCCACCATGAAGAGCGTAGAGTCAAGTCGTTAGAGTATGTATAGAGTCCGTTAAATAAGATGGTTAATTAAACTCTCTCGGTCTATTGAAAATGACGAAGATCAACTTGGTATGTGACCTTTTGAGGAGGAAGTTTCTTGTTTAACGAAGGATACACTGTTCCAAAAGAAGGATTCACACAGTCATAACAGCGGATAGGAGAAATGAATGTCATTAAAGATAATATCAAAAAAAGGAGTGGGAAAAGTAGTATAAATAAACCTTCAACAGCCCTAAGTTAGATGACCAAAAACTCTATGTAAACTTTTCTCAATAATATTATATTGAAAATATAGTACTCTAGGCTAAACTCAATACTTTTAATTAAAGAGAATATTTTAGATAAAATACAAAACACTTAAAAAGAAAGTGATTCATACCAAGCTTAAAACATGACAATACCATTGGATGCGCAGACGGTCGACGCTCTTATAGAGGTGAACGCATTGCTTACGACTTTGGTGGCCTCCCCCGAAAGGAAAAATGAATTAATGATGCACTTACTAAATGCTTTAGTAGTTACGAAGAGCATTTGACGACATATCTATCAACCTTGTCTAGTGTCCAGACTAATATGGAGGTGCGCTTGACTTAGCCTAGAATAGGTAGTTTCCTGCAACTTATTAATTAACAAGGAAGATACCATCAGAAAACTTTGGGTGAAGCAAGAGAACATCACTCCCAAACTTAGTTTAGCACACTGATGAGCACGCTATTGTGCTCATGTTCAACCATGGTGTAAGCACTACACGAGTCTTCAACAGTCAATTGACAAGGTGAGCGCTAAGCTCTTGATTATAACCTCTAAAATAGAAAAACTTAGGAGTGTAGTGTCTAAAGTTGACTATATAATTGGAGAGACGAAAATGAGTCTTTTCTCCTCATAGGTTACAAAAGCAAAATTTAGGGATGTTAGGAAGCTCAAGTCGTCGATATATGAAGGTAACTCCAATCCAATAGATTATTTAACTATTTTTCGGATTGCTGTCATCGGTGCAATAATGGGTATGCAACTTAGAATTGACTATATCATGAAATTTTGTGCTCTTCTATAATTTTTGCATCAATTTACTATAAGTAGAAAATCATAAGAATTAAATTATAATTTGGGAAGCTAGGAGCAATAATGAAATTTGCATCAAGAACCACCAAAAAGTAGCTTTGAGAATATTGTTTGCACTAAGGGAATCACCCACCAAAAAATGAGCTCTTGAAAAAAAAGAAAAACGAGCTCGTGTGCGGACAAAAACATGTATAGAGGAGCTCGTTACAAAATTTATCCTTAACAAAAAAATTAGGGAAGATTGGAGCCACAAACTCCTATCCTCAACCAAAAAGAAGCATATAGTATAATTCTTAAGAGAGTCCATTGCGCAATAACCTTGGACCGGTTGCATGTGGCTAGACTTTGTTGCATGTTGATGGTGGTGCTTCGACGCGGATGGCTTCTCCGAGGTGAGGTCGTTCCAGTGGTGATCTTGGTAGCCCGGTTTCAGATCCTTATGGATGAGGTTATTTATGCATGTCATCTTTTCGACCGCTTCTGGTCCTACCACATTAGTTTCCGGTCTTTAGAGGTGGTCCCTCATGCCTCGGGGACGCGTTACTGGTGAGATGTTTGGGTGATGCAGTCACGCTTTTCATACGCTTTCCGAGTATACTCGTTTTTAATGGGCTTCAACTAAATAATGGGTCATGTATATATTTGTTTTTTTGTTTGTGTTTTTAATAATGTCAACAATGTTAGTGTAATAATTCTTAGGGGTTCTTCTCACTAGGATTCGTTTCTCATGCTATTCTCCTGTTTCGATTATCAACCGATCTATCAGGATATACGGGCCACGTCTCTAAGTAGACGATTTCTATTTAGTTTAACGTTCCACTATCATAACTAATGATCTTAGACTAGTCTTAGTCTTTTCATCTACGAATGATGTCGTGTATCCCTCGAAGGTTTGTAACCTTCCCATCATGGAATCAGTACCTGTTGTGGATATCCCTTAATCTAATATACTATATTGTTGACAAAAAACAAAGCTCTCTAAAGAGTTCAATTTACATTTCTCTAAAGAGGGTAATTGATGAAGCGGAAGCTAGATAAAACTAGAGATCCGAGAATACCGGAAAACTAGAGTTGTGAATAAACTACTTTAGAGATTTTGAATCACGTTATTTTATTAAGTCATCAAAGTCTTAATAATACATTAGGTCTAAGATATTATTTATTATAAAACTATAAAACCCTAAAAACTATTAAAATCATAAAAATAATATCAAATAAATTAAGATAACTACTATAATAAATAATATAAATAACAATAAAGATATTAGAAAATTTCAAATATCTCACTACATAGAGCTTTCTAAAAACTGCGGTTTAGAGCATCCCCAACAATGCGATGTAATCATGGAGTTTTTAACATATTTTAGTAATATTTCAATATTTTAAGAAACTCTAGTCATATTTAACAAAATGTGCCTCCAATGATAAAATTTCTAGAGGATTCTTTAAAAAAAATTATAATACAAAACTTTGGTCTATGATTTAGATTAACTCCTCTTGATTTACTGTTTGATGTTTTCTTGTTCATCAATGTTAATACTTAGACACAAAAACAAAAAAACATAGGCAAATACAACAATAACAAAAACACAAATCCTAATAGAGTATCCAAATTTGCAAAACCATATACAAAACATCAAAAAAAAAAAAAAGGCAAGAGGCTCAAATATTAACATGACATAAACACGTAATCAGAATTTCTGAGGTGCAGTTAAATTGTCTGCAAAGGTTTACTCATATAGATTTGTCCAAAACTAATCTTGTAAATTGTCTACAGAAAAATAATTCATCAGAGGTGCAACTAAAATGATACCAACCCCCAATTTTCCTATTGCCAAAACTCATTTGAACATTCAAAACCGCTAATATACACCTTAAGAAAACAACAAGTAAAAAAAAATACAGAATGATACTAAGACATCAATGATACAACTACTCATGAATTAAACACCTTAATTGCAGTAGAATTTTACAACTACTTGAGAAGTGTAAACCCTAATTGCAACAAAACTACACAAGCTCAAACTAAAACACTTAAAACCACCATAAGCAATATAAATCCACACAAGAATTTTGATTTCCTATAGAAATGTTATACATCAATAGCAAAATCGAGCAATTAGCTTAAACAACCTCGGAAAAATCAGACTCACTTACAAGGATTGTGTTGTGATTCAAGTCGGATTTTAATATCAGCAGATTCATCAACGATTTTTTGCATAATATTATGAATAAACTCATCGAAAAACGGAGATTCCCCGAGATCCTAGCAATTTTTTTCTCGCAACCAATTAAAATTAGCCACGTCACGGATTTTATACAACTTAAAAATCTAGAATAAGAAACTTTTTAAAAAATTTTATCTTTATTTTTTGGGGTTTTAATACTTAAGAAACCCATTAAAATATCTCTTAAATCTATTATTGGAGGTGGTCATTTTTATTACATTTAAAATAAAAAATTACAGTTTTAAAAATAAAAATCAAAAACAATTTTTTTAGCTACATCAACCGTCTAATGTCAAAATCCTAATTCCTAAACAACTTTACGGGCTTGACTTTAAATGATTCTCTATTATATGGGCCGTTAATGGGCTTTAGAAATGATCAAGACAACTATTGGTTTAACTGTGCCTGCGTTCTTATTCTTCACTAGATCATAAGCTGGGTTGGTTCTTATTAAAAAAGTAAAAATCAAATCGAGGAAGCTTCTTCATCTGCCAACAGTTTCTCCCGATCTCTTGGTGTTCCAGAGAGAGCTTTCTCGGCAATGCTTTAGGAAACGAAAGGAAAGAGGAACAAAGAGATCTCTAGTATTTCGTCCGTCATCTTTCTCGAATTCTAAGGTAGTTCGGATCGATGCTGAACTTTAGAGAATTGGATATTGTAGTAATCGAACGGGAGAAAGATCAGTGACAATGTCTCAGTTTGTGTGTATGTTGCTATCAACTATCCTTGAGTGAAGAAATAATATCTAGGCCAGTTGCAATTTTGTAGTTTTCTTTCTTGGTCAGCTGTCATTTTGTCTAATCCACCTAACGGTTGGGTTTTGCTGTCTTTGGAGGTCACCGATATATAACAATGTTTGCTTCTCTTTTTGGTTGCTTTGAGTAAAAGAAATCCCCGAATTGCGATTATAATCAGATTTGTTTCACGTTTACCAAATCCTGTAGTTTGCACTTTCAAGTTAACATAAGCAGTGGAAACTAGTTGCAGCCTGCAGTGTTGACCCTTTTGGGGAGAGATTTTAGCTGTAGAGAGAATGGGAAGGGCTGGTTAAAAAGTGTTTTAGTCAGTTCTGATGTTGTTGTTATCTGCCATTTACTCTTTGTCGAAATAGCATTTGCTGAGGGCGAGGAGGTGGTTTCTTTGTATGTGGAGATGGATGATGTTGCGGGTTTACAAGAGGCAGCTGGAGCTAGATTTAGCCAGATTGAGTTAATCGGAAGAGGATCTTTTGGTGATGTCTATAAAGCGTAAGTATTTTTATTAAACTCTTAAATTTAGATGTTGCTGGTTAATATTCATATCGTATGTTCGTGGTTTAGAAACATGATTAACTGCCAACATTATGTACGTGAGGTCTATATGAAACTTGAATAGGTAATTGACCTCTGCGGATAATCTTTAGTTCTGTTAGTTTCATGGTGTTGATATTCTACGCATAACAGTACCAGACAGTGAGTACCCTAAGCTGAATCATCCTGTTGAAATTTCATGTTTAAGAGAATTAAGATTGGGGTGATATATTGACATTAGTTGGATAAGAATTGAGAAGAAAATGATTGGCTCTTATCTGTTTTTATGCAATGAAGACTCTCTAAATACTATCGAGACTAAACTTATTTCTGACCTGGTGCTGCTGCTTCCCAGATTTGATAAGGACCTCAATAAAGAAGTTGCCATTAAAGTAATCGACCTGGAAGAATCGTGAGTGCATTTTCTATTTTTAGTTCTTTCTCTTCTTATTGTCTGTGCAGTTCTCCATTTAAAAAATTCGGTAGTATAATGTTTGCTGTCTTATAAGTTGGGTAGTTACATTTTATAATTCTATGAAATGTTACTTGTTCACTATTATCAGAAGCTAAATGACAATAATCTTTCCTTCACTTAGACTAGACTAATAGATTTACTTTTTAGTTGTTCTACGTTTGAATGAGAATATCACCATGCCCAGTGATGTCTTCTAACCTTTATACTTGATATCTGGCAGAGAAGATGAGATTGAAGATATCCAGAAGGTATCCCTTGATTGATGTCAACATATGTGGTTAAGTTATGTGGATAAAGATTTTGTGTTCATTTTTTTGTTGTTGACAACAGGAAATTTCAGTATTATCACAATGTCGTTGCCCGTATATTACCGAATACTATGGTTCTTACCTTCATCAGACCAAGTTGTGGATCATCATGGAATATATGGCCGGTGGCTCGGTTGCTGATCTTGTATGTCAATTCACTTCTTTATAGTCAGTCCTCGAGGAATTGGGAAATATAACTGTGTGTAGTGATGCATGCACTGTATATTTTCCTGTACTTATATCTCTTTGATGCTAGTTATAATCCTTGAAAATGATATATCGTGCAGCTTCAGTCGGGGCATCCGCTGGATGAAACATCAATTGCTGGTATCACACGTGATCTGCTTCATGCTGTTGAATATTTGCATAATGAGGGAAAGATCCACAGAGACATCAAAGGTTTTGTGTGCGTTAACATAATATTTTTTTTATGGGATCAAGTGTGTTTTAACTGCTTGATACATGAAATCGTTTTCTTCCTATCTTTGCAGCTGCTAATATTCTGTTGACCGAAAATGGCGATGTTAAGGTTTTTTTTCTCTGTTATTATGAGTGTATGACAGTAAAATTTTCTATCAAGAATTAGTTGCACGAGCTTCAATTTTAATGTCTTTTTTCTCTGTATCAGGTGGCAGACTTTGGTGTGTCTGCTCAGCTTACACGAACAATATCAAGAAGGAAGGTGCTTACTCTATTATACCAATTATCTCTTTCTTGTTATTTGTTCATTATCTGCCCTGCAGTATATCTTTTGCCGTAACATACTAAGAAAGCTGGTATGAAGTTTCTGGTTGCCTTTTAGATTTGACTTTGGCTGAAACCCATTGATTTTTACCAAGTTAAGTATTCCATGGCCTAGAATTGTTGTGAATACACACTATTTTCTTAATGCTATTCAGACTAGGTTCCAACATCTTATATACAGCCTGATATAGTAGAATCCTTTGCATGTTTCAGTTTTGAGAATTAATATGCTAAAAGTTATCTTCTGAAAGATGGCCAATGACTAAACCTTTTGTTATCAATTTATGCAACATCTCATCTTTATTTCTCTGCTGATGGTCTAGGGTGTTTGCTCACTCACCTGGGTTGCATGCACTGATATGTTAAAGAATGACAGACTTTTGTAGGAACACCATTTTGGATGGCACCAGAAGTGATTCAAAACTCAGAAGGGTATAATGAGAAGGTAACTCACCTCTTTGCTGAGCTTCACTTCTCTTAGCTTTACATTTCTTATGTGTCTTTGGAGGTTATATTTGTTTCCTATATCTAATATTTTTTGCATTCTGTTTCTGTTGCTGGGATTGTTGTTATTTTAGGCGGATATTTGGTCGCTCGGAATAACAGTTATTGAGATGGCGAAAGGAGAACCTCCTCTAGCTGATCTTCATCCTATGAGAGTGCTTTTTATCATTCCTCGTGAAAATCCTCCTCAGGTTTCACATATTGTGCATCTTAAATATGACAAATTTGGCGTTCAAAAAAGATAAAAAACTATGCAACATTATTAAAATGCTTTGCCTCAAAGGAATCCTATCACTGGTATATCTTGGTTGTTAACTTGCCTTCAATATTTAATAGTCTTTCTTTTCTCTACAGTTAGATGAGCATTTTTCCCGTCCGCTGAAGGAGTTTGTTTCATTATGCTTGAAGAAAATTCCTGCTGAGGTACTTGCAATGTAATCCCTAGAATTTTGCTTTTTTCTATTGGCAGCAGTGGCATTATGAGATCTCTTATACAAGTCTTATACTTTCAGAGACTAAGTGCCAAAGAACTTATTAAACACAGATTTATCAAGAATGCTAAGAAAAGTCCAAAACTTATTGAGAGGATAAGGTTTGATGCTTTTTCTCTTTAACATCTTTGGCTTGTTTTTCCAGTTTTATGAATAAACTTTATTTAATTGTATGTCAAAAGTAACCTTTATATGGTTTTCGTGTACGTTTGTTTGATCTTTAAATGCCCAAAAGAAAATCCAGAATTAGCATGATTGTTATTCTGTCGTTTTTTCTCTTTGAAGAGAGCGGCCAAAGTATCAAGTAAAAGAGGATGAAGAAGCTCCTAGAAATGGTTCCGAAGCTCCAGTTGAATCATCCGGTACTGTTAGGATGACCAGAGATGAGAGAAGCCAAGGAACTTCTGGATCTAGGTTGGGTGAATGGTTTGAGATTTGGGTTTTTTTCTGTTTTTTGTTTGATCAAGTCTCTATTAACTCTTAGCTACAGTTTTCAGGGAAGTACCTTAAAAAATGCTGGATGGGACTTTAATGTTGGGGGGTCAAAGAGTATTGGAACAGTTCGTGCTTTAAAACCTCCTCAAACAAGGGAGAGGCGCCAAGAAATTTCTTCTAATCAGATTCCGCAAAGAACAACAAGAGCTAGTGGTAATCATTGGTCATCCGCTACTGGTAGTTCAATTCCTGAAGCCTGTGAAGAAGGTGTTTTCAAAAGAAATGCTTTACAGAATGACTATGACGATGGCTTCCACGGAGATGTATGATCCTTTGCCTCTTGTGCCAGATGTAGTTTATCTCATTTGTCACCATTTTGTTTACTGTTACCGTTGCACCTGAAAATTATCTTCTAAAGCATACTACTATACGTATTTTTCTTGTTAGTTAGGTAGATTTAGAATAAGGAACTTGGCTAATTTTCACGTGTAGATTGCTATATCGTAACTCTTTAAATCTTTTTGTACCCTAGTCCTACCCTCATTTTGTTAACGTATTCTCACATATCTCATTTGTGTTCCTTGTCTTATCAAATTCAGGACGATTCATTGCTCAGTGGATCGGGAACTGTAGTCATAAGAACCCCAAGAAGTTCTCAAACATCTTCAATGTTCCATGAACAAACCTCTGCGGTATAAATGGCTCCTACTTTAAACATTTTTTACAGAAACTCTTTGTGTTTCCAAGTCTTATGAATGATCCCAGTTCTGCTTTGTAGCTTAGCAACAGGTATGCATCTTATGATGATGCTTCAACAAGTGGAACTGTTGTTGTCCGTGGACAGCATGATGACTCTGGATCACCTCGAAACCCGAAATCTAGACTAGGGATTCGAGAGAGAACTTCAAGTGCATCAGAAGATAGCATTGCAAATCTCGCAGAGGTTTGTGAGTTTCCTTTATTCTTGTCATCTATATGATTATCTCTCTGATTTGTTCTAAGCTTTCGCCTTTATTTTTACATGTAACTTTTACGCTGCTATAGAAATCTTATGTTCGTATGGATTTACAGTTAGATTCATTTCTTATTTCAGGCAAAGGCAGCACTTGACGCAGGTTTTAAAAGGGGAAATGCTAGAGAAAGAGTTGGAATGGGGAAGAACAATAATGATGGGAAGGTTGAACGAAGAACACAACAAACGGAAGATGATTCTGATTACTCAAGGTGAAACTAGGTCCTAGCTTTTCTGGGTCAGAGAATGTAGCGTGGTTATTTCTAACATGAAGCTATAATATATGCAGAAGTTCCGGTGATAAGTCTGGATACGAAAAAGCACGTGGAAGGTCAGAACAAGTGAGTGATGAGGAAGATGACTCCATATGGGCATCATTGCCTGCATCGTTGTCGGTATTGCTTATACCTTCATTAAAAGAGGTAACGAGTTGTGAGTGTTTTGAAATGTCGTAAACTAGATATTCCATAAAGATTATGCGTTCTGGTTTATGGTTTAGGCTCTTGGTGACGATTCAAAAGGGTCTATTGGACGAACAATCTTGAGACCCCTTGTGAAAATGGAACATGAAAAGCCTGGTTCATGTGAAGCTTTTATTGCAAAGCTGATTGAACTTTTAGGAAGGTACTATGAAACTTCAAAGGACACAAACAAACACACTCTATCATGTTGTGGATTAATTATTACATGATCTGATGAAATTATAACTTTTTCAGTTCAAAAGAAGCTTCTCTTAAAGAAGTACAGGACATTGCGGTCCGCGTATTCAGCAAGACCACACCAGCTGTTGCAGAGAACAAAAGGAAACAAGCTAACAAGGAGTTTAGTTCCAACACTAATGTTAGCCCACTCGGCAGATTCTTACTCTCAAGGTTTGTTCGATGGAAGCATGAACATTGTTTTCTCGAATTTGGTGTCTTGTTTGAAAGATTTGAGTTTAAAGTTTGGGTTTCTTTGTGTGTGTCTCTGCAGATGGCTAGGCCAATCATCACGTGATCTTTAATCTCCCACATGAGACGACTACAGATATAGATTCATTGGATTTTACCTTTTTTTCGGGTTCATTGATGCTTTGATTTTTTTGGTGATTTTGTGCATAATCTGTTTTTTTTTCTTTTTTAAAATGTATTTATAAACTTCGTTTTAGTTTTTTTATTTTATTTTTTGTTGGCTTTCTTTTTTATGTGTATCCGCATTATTCTTAGTTGTGTATAAACACTTAAAAGGGTTTGGTTTTATTGTTACAAAAATGTAATTTCTCCGGAGCAGTTTTTTTTATTATCTGTGAATAGCTTTCTTGTTTAATAATTTGATTATCATTTCTTAACAAAAATAAATAAATAAATTTCTCAACAAAGACTATAGCTAGATAGTTATATCCAATACTCCATTTGTTTTTAAAAGACTGCTATTTTAATTATAATTTTTTGTTTCAAAAATAATGTTGTTTTAGGTTTATGAAACATAAACTGAATGAGTGACTTTTTTAACAAATAAAATAATTATAGTATTTTTTCTATTGGTTGATTTATGATATTTAATGTTAGTTTTATAGAAAACATAAATTTTTTTATCTTTGTAGAAAAATTTAAAATGACAATTAAAAAAAAAAAAAAAACGGAGGGATTACTATTTTGCAAATTGTAAGAACCCAAAACAGTGAGAGATTTGAAGCCTTAATCACGCAACTTCCTTAACGCTCCATGCAACAACACAGCTACACACCAAAGAAAATTTCAATTCCCAATAGTGTATATGCGCATACAAACATAAAAATGCGCAAACATGCATTATTATAAAATACAAAGAGTGTCACCTAAGTAAGCAGCAAAAAGGGACGAGAAAAAAGCAATAACAACTTCCGAACGCATCAGAAGAGACACCAATCCTGCAAAATAATATCATCATTCGATCATTATACATAATTAAAGATAAAACTTAACAAATAGTTTGTTTAGCAAACCTAATTTGGAGTTTAGGAAGAGCAAACTGCGCATGATGGGGTAAGCTATATGATCACTTCCTTTACTACTAATCAAATCGTCTAGATAATCCGTTAGCGGAAAACTCACTAACAGCGTCAAAAATGGGATCGGCTGCTTATAAAGAGAGATTAAGAAGAATATGACGAATACATAAGTGTAGTTTCCGATGAAATGTCTAACGTTTTCTTGAACTCTTGCCGCTGCCTCCGGTTGTGACGCCGGGAACGAGTAGAGTTCGGTACTGCCGATGAAAACGCTAAACGACGGCGTTTGGTCTTTGTTTAAGTCATTCGTTGTAAGCTTACCAAAAGGGTTGCATTTCACAAGTGACAAGAGAATCTTCGCCCGTGAACATACGGTGGAAGATTCTCTCCTTTGCATTTTATATGTTAGATATATTTGAAATTTGTGTAATGTTTTTTTGTTTGTATAATATTTATATATTTTTTGCAACAGTTTACTGAATGGTCGTTAATGCAATGAGGGTGATTGTTAATTACGTAGCCATGCTCTTGCTAGGCTAACAAATCGTGTTTAATTGAAGATGAAAATCATATCTATGTACTTAAAACACTTGCAATTTATATAGAAAATTCTTTATAAAAAATAATCGTGTATATTAAAGTTAAATGGAGATAACGTGCCATACAAATTAATTAAAGTTATATCTATCTATAATTGCCCACCTTATAGCAAATAGCATTTGAGAAAATTGGTTTGATAAACATTAATGTTGTAATTTGAAAAATAGGTATTTTAAATATAATTAGTAATTGGTTTATAATGTAAACCACTTTTATGATTTCTATTATGAAATCTAATCCCAAGATCATCTAGATTTGAATCAATTCAATACATCAATTTCAGAGAGAAACTAACTTTGATCCATGTTTTGATTTGGATGTGGATTCAATACTCCAAATTGATGTTCTCCTTTAACCTTTGATGATTCCTTTTGATGGATAAGAAATCAAACCTATCTCTCTCTTTTTTCTGTTTCTTTTCTGAAACTTGTTCTGTAACGCTTTTGTTTCTTTTTTCACAGCCCTTCTTTTATTTTTCCTTTCTTTTATATTAAATGAAAGGGTGCATCCTTTCATAAAAGAAACCACCACACTATATAATATATATAGCTCCATAATATATTTATGTATTAAATATCTTTTATGCTATATATATCTAAATATATACAATTGAAGAGTCATTTAAGAGAATGTCCTTAAATTAACTTTTTATTACTATAATTGTCATTCATAATTATCTTTTAACTTTTAGTAATATTTATTGTTTTACGATTTTTTGATTATATTTATAGTTACATTTTCATATAACTAGGAAAATACTTAATTTCGTTGAAACAATATGGAAAGTTGTTATGATACTAATCTTTTTAACTTTTATTGATTTTGATACTAATCTTTTTTACTATTACTAATATTTGTTGTATTCTACTTAGATTGTTACAATTAAAGTACTTAACTTTGTTGAAACAATATGGAAAGTAGTTATGATACTATTATACTATTCTTTTTAACTTTTACCACTACGAAAATTATCATATAGATATTATCATTTTAACAAGATCATCATTTTTGAAGGGAATATTCTTCTTAAATTTGTTGTATTATGATTTTTGTGTTATCTTATATGGCTATATATACCTAACATGTTTCCTTCTCTCTTTCACATCCTCTCTACGTTCAAAACAATATCCATAAAAGGTAATCAATTACCTGCAAATGGCACCAAGTTATCCATTATCTTTGTTGAAGAATGTCAAGTCTTTCAAAACATCTTGGCGTGTGGAGATCCTGCATTTGTGGAAGCAATATTCTCAGAAAACTGGAGAAACCATTGAATTAATATTAGTTGATTAAGAGGTAATGTTTTAGAAAGTGAACCATTTTTTTATGTCTCAAAAAATACCTAATTTGCATTTTTAAATTATTTGGTAACAAACATTAATATCGGACCAATTTTAGGGTGAAAAGATACATGCTTATGTTAAAAAAACTTTGCAGAAATATCATATGACATCAGAAATTTGAGGCTTTTAAATTACCATTGCCCATGTCTTTAGTGTCGAATACTTTTGCAGGAATCTACTAACTCTTTCATGTTTACCCTCAAATTTCTTGAGTAGAACAAAGTAAAAAATTATACACAAAAGCACAATGAGAAAAATTATATGACATTTACAACAAAAAAAGAATTATAAGATAAGGTAAGAAAAAAAAACCCCCCTTTTGTGAGGAATCAAAATAGATGAAACTAAGCTTCTCACCTCATGAAGAATTTGATACAAAGCAGTTGCCACATGGGACCATTTAGCATGAGTTACATCCGATCTATTAATAGATCTATAAGCAAACAAGGAATTTTTGTTTGCTAATAGTGATTTTGATTAATTTCACAGGTTCACAGGTGAGAGAAAAGAAAATCACTTCACATTTGAGAGAAAAAGAGAAGATAAGGAAAAAAGATGTTTTTTTCTTTGTCGACGATAAGGAATTAAAAATTATGATTTATGTTTTTCGGTCATTGAATTTGACCACCTTCTTTTTTCCTTTGTCTTTGTCAAGTGCCAAATCTGTCTTTTTTTTTTCTTTCGATTTTGATTTTGTTTTCATGTTCTTTTAATATTTCTTCTTCTTTACTTTAAAAAAGACCTTCGGTCTTTATTTGTAATACTAATAGTATAGAACATCAAATGAACTTATGCATGTATCTAAGGTAAGGTTGGAATTATTATCCGAAATCTAAGATCTAATCCGGAATTTGCCCGGATCAGTTCTGAAAATTAGGATATCTGAAGAGTTCGGATTCGAATATTAAAATTTTAAGGTCCGATTATCCGGATCCGAATTAGGATTCCAACTATATATTAAATATATTTTATATATATTATGATATTTTTATATTTTTTAAAAATATATATTTTATTTTAATAAAAAAAACACTTTTAGATATTTTAATTTGTACTATTTTCAAATATATACATTTTTACTTATTAAAAAAATAATTTAATAATTATTTCTATATTCTTAGAAACATTTTTTAAAAAAATTAATTTTTTAAAAATATTCAGTTTAAAAAAAAAAAAAAATCATTATTTTAGTTTTGCCTTCAGATCCTGATATGGATATTTTCAAAAATCCCGGATATCTGGATCCGTCCCACCTAATCTATGATACTTTATATCATTTTATCTTATATATAATTTTGTTGATATTTTTAATTGTGTAGTATTATGATATCTTTACCTAATTAATTAATGAAACTCTCAAAAGGTTATGCTTATGTCTTTTGAAATGAAAATTCTGCTAGGCATAAAATTACTATTTAGATATGTTAGTGCTATCTTTCAAGCTTAATTATAGCTTTAGCTACATTTTTTTTTTCATTTGTATCAACCTAGGGTTTAATATTTACTTTTTTTCTAGACCAAAAGTGAAGAAATCTACAATATTATAATATATATATATTAGTTTGGAACATGTTAAAACTGAATAGATTTAATTATTCACATTATATTCTACTACAATGTTTACTAAACCCCTTAACATAAGTATTTTTCAAGCCCAAATCAAATATTTAACCCACCAAATTTTTTTGAAAAAATCCTCTTAAAATTTTGTATCTACTTTATTTATATATATATATATATCCAAATATACAATCGATGCAACATCCAAACTTATACATAGTAATTACGAATTTGTTATTCATATTCAAAATACAATTAGATATATTAATATAATATATTTCATATTTATCATATTTATTAAATAATATTATTGATTATATTAAACTATCATCAAACTACTATATACATATTTAAATTTTAGTAACATAATATACATATTTTTATTAGTATCATCATATCAAAAAATTATAATTAATTATTACATAACAAAATACATAAATTATATTAAAATTTTAACAATACTTTTTTCTTTTAAATATAAAATGTAATCAAATAAATAAAAAATTTCCCAGCTGGCGCGGATTAAAATCTAGTAATTAATAAAAGAGAGGCTTTAACCATAATGTTTTAATAAGGTAAGAAAGAGGGTTATCAATGCACCCAGATTCTAATGTCGTTAACCGAAACCGGTCCATCATGGTGTCTTCTTTTATATTAGAATCATTAACTTTTATATAAACTTAATCTTTATAATTAAACCGTAAAATACATAGGCCACATAGAATATAAATATTCTTACATTCTCCCACTTGGCCTTTGTATCGACTAGATGGTTTAATAACTTTAATGTGCACCTTCATATCAAGCTTACTAACCTTTAGTTACAATAATAAAATTATAACTGATTGAATGATGGCGGTCAAATATCATTAAGCGACATGATTCCTTCCATGTATCACAAACCAATTCCAACTTTATATTATCCTTATATTGACAAAAAAATTTAATTCTCAAAAATTATATGTTATCCATAAGCATAAGTGTATACATATACTTTAATGATAACATATTTAATATAACATAAACATAACATTAAGTGAATTCATAGTGTCATACATATAATGAGCTTGCGGTAACAATAATAGCAAGGATTTATCTATAACACTCATACGCTCTACATGGCCAATGAACGCCTTGGGCGGGAGTCCTTTAGTTAATGGATCCGCTACCATTATATCGGTCCTAATATGCTCAAATGACACTCTATGTTTATGTACTTCTTCTTTGACAGACAAGTACTTTAACTCCATGTGCTTAGCACCCTTCGAGTACTTGTCATTCTTTGAAAAGAAGACTGTTGCAGAATTATCACAATAAATTCTCAGTTGCTTGGCTATACTATCTACAATCCCAAGCCCTGAGATAAATTTCCGCAACCACAATGCTTGAATTGTGACCTCAAAGTATGCCACAAATTCAGCCTCCATAGTGGAAGTAGCAATGACATACTGTTTTCCGCTCTTCCATGATATTGCTCCCTCGGCTAATAGGAACAAATAGCAAAACATCAATTTTCTACTATCAATGCATCCAGCATAATCTAAATTTGAATATCCAATGACCTCTAGGAGATCATATTTCTGTTACGTAAGCATGTGCTCTTTGGTGCCTTGCAAGTACTTGAGAACCTTCTTTGCAGCTTTCCAGTGATCCTTTCCGGGATTACTTTGATACTGACCTAACATACCAACAACATAGTTGATATCTGGTCGAGTACATGTTTGAACATAGTTCAAACTCCTAACCACTGATGCATAGAGAATTCTTTCCATTTCTTTATGTTCCAATTCATTTTTCGGACATTGCATTTTACTGAATTTATCCCCCTTCTAAATTGGAGCTATCCCTGCAGAGCATTTGTCCATTTTATATTTCTCTAAACTCTTAATGATATATCCTTTTTGAGACAAACTTAACAATCTTTGTGATCTATATCGGAGTATTTTCTATTCTGATCACATAAGATGCCTCGTCCATATCTTTCATTTCAAAATTCTTAGAGAGATATTTCTTAATATCATGTAGCATCCCCATGTCATTTGCAGCAAACAAAATATCATCAACATATAAGACTAAAATCACAAATTTGCTCCCACTGACCTTAATGTAGATGCATCGGTCAACGATGATCTCTACAAAAACGTATGACGTGATAATATCGTTGAACTTTAAATACCACTGTCTGGAAGCTTGTTTTAGTCCATATATTGAATTTCTCAGCTTACACACCATATTTTCCTTTCCTGTGCCACGAACCCTTCAGGTTGGTTCATATATACTTCTTCCTCAAGCTCGCCATTCAAAAATGCGGTTTTTACATCCATTTGGTGAAGCTCAAGATCATAATGAGCCACCAAAGTCAAAACAATCCTAAGAGAATCCTTCTCAGAACCGGAGAGAATGTCTCTTGATAGTCAATGCCATCCTTTTGGATGAAACCTTTAGCAACAAGGCGAGCCTTGTATCTTGCAGTGTTACCTTTTGAGTCGCGTTTATTCTTAAAGACCCATTTAGAACCAACGGTTTTGAAACCGTCAGATAACTCTACTAAGTCCCAAACTTTATTATCACCCATATATTTTATTTCTTCTTTTGCGGCATTTAACCAATTTTTATAATTGTCACTTTCCATGGCTGTTCGGAATGAGAACGAATCTTCATCATTAATTATATCAGATTCACTTTCAATAGCATAAACCACATAATCATTAGATATGGCAAATCTTCTTTCCCTTTCAGATCGCCTTAATTGCATTTGTGGTACACTATTCTCTTCTTGAATTGTGACAAGTTCATTAACTGTATTGTCAACTATTAGGATTGTCACATCATTATGTTGTTCTATTGTCTCATTCGACTGTGATGCAACAATAGGAACAACTATATTAGGTGCAACTTCAGGTGAAGGAACTTCAACCCGAATTTCTTTAGTGTCCACCTTACGTGTTTCACCACTCTCACTAGTTTCTCCATTCTCAATGAACCTAGCATTACCCGACTCAACGATTCTCGTACTATGGTTGGGACAGTAAAATATATACCCCTCCGATTTTTCAGGATAGCCAATGAATAATCCACTGGAAATATTTGAATCTAATTTCTTTTCATGTGGGTTATATAGCCTTACTTTTTCTTGACAGCCTCAGACACGAAGATGTCTTAAATTGGTTTCCTTCCCGTCCACAGTTCATAAGGGGTCTTAGGAACTGCCTTACTAGGAACCCAATTTAGAACATATGTTGCAGACTTTAATGCATATATCCACAAAGAAGAAGGTAATGAAGAATTACTTAACATGCTCTTAACCATATCAATTATAGTACGATTTCGCCTTTCAGCTACACCATTCTGTTGAGGAGTACCGGGAATTGTGTATTGTGCATAAATGACTTTCCCTTCAAGTAACTTTGCAAATGGACCAGGACATTGTCCATTTTCACTGAACTTTCCATAAAACTCACCACCTCTATCAGATCTCACAACTTTTATTTTTCTATCTAACTACGTTTCCACCTTGTCAATGAACACCTCTAGGACATTCACATACTTGGACTATTCATGCAGTAGATATGTATATCCATACCGTGAGTAATCATCTATAAAGGTGATAAATTATTTTTCACCGCTCCATGAAAGAGAATCGAAAGGGCCACAAATATTGGTGTGGATTATTTCAAGAAGCTGAGTGCTTCTTGTGGCAGGTTTCTTTATAGTATGTTTAGTTTGCTTTCCTTTAATGCAGTCTATACACACATTTAAGTCACTAAAATCCAATTGAGGAAGAATTTCATTCTTTACCAACCTCATAATCCTTTCTTTGGAAATATGACCCAATCTTTGATGCCACAAGTAAGCGGAATTTTCATCCCATGAACAAGTACTGTTCAGCTCCTCTTATGGGCTAGATCGAAATGAATCCTTGTTTATGAGACACATGAGTAGTAGCACCAGAATCTAACCACCAAGTATTATTAGGCACTTCTATAAGGTTCAATTCAGAGCAAACAAAACTTTGATGTTTACCTTTCTTTTTGAACCATGCCTTTCTTTTCGGACAATCTTTCTTGAAATTTCCCATTTTCTTGCAAAAGAAACACTTCCTTTCCTTATGAATTTGACTTTCAGATCCTTTAATGAACGTCTTTTCTTTTCTGTTGTCCTTTTTACTTGGTTTAGCTTTATTGCTGCTGGCATTTCTAACACCTATGAGGTTAACAACTTGGTCCTTCAACTTCTTTAATCTCCCTTCCTCTTGAATGAGCATAGCATTTAATTCCTTAAAGTTACATTTATCTTTAATGGTGTTGTAATTCACCTGAAACTGGCTAAACTCCATAGAAAGAGAATTCATAATGAATTGGACCAAGAACTGTTCATTAACCTCCATTCCCAAGGTCGTTAACTTTGTTGCCAGGTTAGACATGTGCGTCACATGATCATGGATTGGCTGAGTACAGTTGAACTTTTTTGTAGTCAGCTCACACATAAAGCTTCCTACAATCGACTTGTCCGCCAAATCCGATTGTGAACACTCCTTAATTTTCTCTATGAATTCTCTTGCCTTATCTGTCTTATTCATAGAAGGCTTAACATTTTCCGCCATCGTCAACCTCAATAAGTTCAAGTTCAGCCTGTTAGATCGCTCCAAGCCTCATATCGAAACTTTTCTGTTTTGGAGCTATCTTCCGTAATGGCTACGGGTAACTCATCCGTCAGTATTGCAAGGTCTGATCCCATTATACCCAGCGTAAACTGGATCTGTTCGGACCACTCAACATAATTGATCCCATTGAAATTTACGACAGAGTTAGCGGATGCATACAAATTTGATGAAGCTTCACATTTATACATGCTTAACATATTAGTGCTTTGAGACTTTTATACAGATTCATATACTATATATATTAAATTTTATAGCATGTGTTTAAGCAACATTTGGGTAATTCTTAAACACGAGCAATCTCACTGATGCTTATTTTTATATGTACTTTAATAATTCATCGAATCAAATATAAGCCAAATAAATATGCTACCTTTGGATATACATATTATTGACTATAGTGAGAAACGATTAATCATTTACATCTTACTAACTATATTCAATGATCCACCTTTGGGTGATCTCCTAAAATATAATCAATAAACTAATTGATCATTCTTTTACTTTGATGTCAGTATAGCATAATCATTATCAATTAATAAATTTATAATTTTTCAATGTTTATTTGTAATATGACAACGTCACTTTGATGACTAACATGTCACATACAAAATAAACATTAAACTTTAATAGATAATTAATTATCATAATTTTATTTCCTATGTTATTATTTCATAACATAATATGCAATGGAAGTAACAATTAACTTCAATAAAATAAAATAATTTTTTTCCTCACCCTAATGAAAAACGATACATAATGTTATCAAACGTTTTTTGATCTCATTATCAATGAAAACCCTTTTCATATTATAGTAACCAAACTGATTCATGGAGAAACACCGATTCTATCAATCCATTCTTAAATCCATTATTGTTTCTGATAAACATAAATTTGCTAATCTATTGTCTAGCAAATACCTAAGTTTAATTATGTCATTAAATACTTAAGATATCATCCAATTNACACATTAATCCTATGTGAATCATGTTTAGTCTAAGCCATTAAGATTTTTGGTTCAAACATTCAAACATACAAAATTTAAGAAAGTCAAATAGTGAGTAAACAAATGATTAGTGAGAAAACATGAACGGTAAATTTTGTATGGTTGAATGTTTAAATCAAAATCATAATGGCTTAGACTAAACATG